>NDXB01000974.1:0-15347 GCA_002631895.1 Agapornis roseicollis
GGTTGGAACTAGATGATCTTAAGGTCCTTTCCAACCCTAACTATTCTATGATTCTATGACTGAAGGCTACTGTAACTAGCCAGCTTTTAGAACACCCTAAGGTAACCTGGCATGTGGACAAACTATGAAACTCTCATATCCAAGAAAATAAGAAAGATCTAATCTGTGCAGTCAGGACAGTCAGACCTTCCTCAGTACTCACTAGGCAATGATCCTAATTCAGTGCTTCCAGAAATTTTAGAATAACTGGAATTGTGTTTGTTGTATGCAGCTTCATGTTTTTTCAGAAAAGGCAAATAACTGCTGTAGACCGTTTCCTTATGCTATTAATAGCAGTAACAAATGTCATTACATTGCACACAAGAGGTCTGCTTTTCTGCTCTTGCATACTTGCAGAGCATACTCTCAACAGCCAACAGCTGCCTCGTGATGGAAAGGAAGTTACTTTGATAAGGGATAACAATGATATCCTACTAGAGAGCTAAAGAACTGGGTCTCCTGATCTGTGAGTTGATAAAAATACCTGTAGGTAAGATGACACCGTGATTCTACACACACCTTTCACAAGAAACTTTGGAGAGTCAACACTGCTACAAGGATTTGCCAATATTCCTACCTTCAGTTGCCCTACTCTATGGTCCACAGTATTCACAAGTTCACAAGGGATAATACGCTGTAGTGTAGCATTTTGCAGCTGTACTAGCAAATAAATGCAAAACTTTTGGGTATTCTGGGAATGTGCAGAGTAACGTGGGGAAGAAGGAGTATTAAGCGTAAGTCCAGTGATTTGGGAGAGCTGATACCACCCCCATCTGTGGCTATGATCACAGAGGGTACAACTCCATCTACATGGAGGACTCAATCTATCTGGAAGACAGGGTTTTCTGGAAAATGTAAATATCACATTATGTCAGAGATCATACCATCACCTCCAACAAAACATATTTACCATGAAAAAAATAATCTGGATTTAAATTATGCAGTTATCCATCAGCAGGGGCTGGCTAGAGCTGGTTTTACAGCACCATCAGCACTGTAACGTGCATCACAGTCCTTCAAAAAAGAATATTTAGAAACCTCTGCTTTTTGAGCAATTTGCCTCACTTTTGGCAGCGTCATCCCTTTTTTTTGTGGTCCTAATAATCTGCGCTAGGACCTCTGCTTCCTATTACACTTCCAATTGTTCCACTGAGGACATCATGTAACAATATGGACAATATGAAAGGTTGTTACATGAATCAAGTAATACACCAGTAGCATCAATCATTCTCTATCACCTCACAGAAGACAAAAAAGGAAAATTTTTGTAGCAAGGTCTCTCTTCAAAATTTCTGAGATCAATGCTAATTTTCTAAGATCAAGTATTTACTCATTTGTAACTTGTTTATGCTGAAACTTGTGGTTTAAAATCTTTGCCCAATACCATGTCTTTAAGCTGATACACCCAAAACATCAGGCATTCTGTCTTCAAATTAAATAGTTTATCAATGTGTTCTATTCCATACTTTTCTGCATTTCTTTTCCTTTGGGCTTAAAGGGTTGGAACACTTCATAAAGATGTTAATCTTCCAGTGAGATAAGAATCAGATCAGACTGTTTCCCTTTCAACTTATTACAGCTTAGCCCCTAGCATAAACGACGGCTATCATCATCTAAGAAGCCACATTGCTGTTAAGAGTTCATTCCCTACGTCCCCCCAAAAATAATATCACAGTAGCCCATAATCATTCCAAAAAGAACAACATATACAACATATACATCTTATCTCTGAATATATTACCTAAAAATGCTTAGCAAGCACTAGCAATGAATGACATTTCTTACACTGAATGACATGACTTTAAACTGGGTTGAAAGTGTATATGTAGGGTAAAATATATAGCTAGATCAAAAATTTGTGATTTTTATGAATACGTGTTTTTCCCTTGCATCTGTTCTAATTAACTGCAAAATTAATTAAAAAAAACAAACAAACAAAAAACCCCAAAACAAACAAAAAACCCCAGCACCCAGCCAAAGCTGACTGCCAGAAGTCCACTGGTGAAGCAGGATTCTGCAGTGTAACCCCCCCACAACATTACTGCTATTAACTACTTTTATCTGCAAACAGAAAGACCGAAATGGGATACTGATTTTTGACCCTATTCCTAGATAATTTTTTTTTGTCAAACAAAGGAGGGAAATAAACCACATTCTCAGTCCTTAATCTGCAGCACTATTTTCATGAACAGTGAGTTCTAACTCACTGTTAGAGTGTACTAACAGTGAGTACCTAACAGCGAGTACCCTGATGAGGACATCACCTTATGACCATTAGAACAAAATAATAAAACTGAAGCCAGCTGAAAAATATTGATTGGCTTTTCAAGCTTGAGATGGGTTTAAAGACATCTGAAACATTACCATCTCAACATTTAATATGGAAACTATCATCCATTTGCATCTGAAAGCTCAGCAGCTTCATTACGAAGGAGTATCATCATGCTATTGTATATGTATGCATTGCATGTGTTTATTTCAGATGGCTTTATAATTCCCCTTCTATGTACATATTTTTCATTAACATTAGCAAAGGGCATTTTTCCCTATTGAACCTGCCCAGGTGTGCCACAGATGCACTGCAAACTCTCAAACTCCCAAGGTAATCGGTGGGTTGAGGTCTGATAGCCCATCAGAAACAGGCAGCTAATAACCCTGTTGGATCAGATGCATTTGCCTCCTCAAACACTGTCCATATGTTTGGTGTAGATCACCTCAGTATGAATTTTTTTTGCAGGAACAGCCAAAGAAAGCAGCAAAGCATGCAAGTTCTCACAGAAAGACAGCACATGACTTCTCATGCACAGTAACAAAACATGGCTCCTATTCTAGTAATCATGCCCACCATTCTGAGCCAATATAAATACAAAACCAAGCATTATAAAACATTGCTCCTTTCAAATGGATTGCTTTTCCTTTTTTAGTGTTTGTCTAGGCAAGTTTTCATGAAAAAGTCTGTTTATTTCCAGCCATAAACCAAATATCCAACTGTCAAGCTTTGTTACATGCTTATAAGTTATGACATTTTACCTTTAATGTGATTAGTAAAAGCAAACATGAAAATACAGTTTATAAACCTACTTTTTCAAGAGCAGCTCCTCAGCATAACTGCAAAAAATAAAAGAGGATATTCATATGCAGACATTCCATGGATAATTAAGGAACTGGAAAAAGTACCATTTGTTTAAGCAGGTAGCTTTACATAGCTTGAAGTCTCAAAGCCAATGCAGAGAGAATGTGTGCTGAAATTTACTCTTAGGATGATAAAAAGTAACGACTTACTGACTAATTTTTCCATTTTTTCCTTATTTTTTATCCTTCTTTTAATATACTGATAATTTTCACCAGGGTTAAATAACACTGGGAAAAACACATTTTGAAAAATGGTAATATCAATAAACTAATAAAGTAATAAACTCAACAAAAATAATTTTGGGAAGATAAAATGCAGTAGTAGTGCATACCGTGCCTAAAGATGACAACTGTTGCCTTCACTACAAGGAGAAAGAAATGCCAACACAGTTTTACTGCAATGATGGGACAATTACACGTCTCCGTAAGATGTAGCATACTCAGACTGTCTTCCTCAGGATCCATGAAACAGACTATAAACAGATTAAACTGAGATACTGGATGTCTTCAGCTTCTAAAACCAAATGAGCAAAAAAACCCACAAAGTCACAGGTGTCCAGTAAATAGAAGAGTAGGAAGGATCAGTTGCTGTTTCTCCCAGAATAATGGTTAGGGAGAGGCCGTATGAAAGCATCAGATAGAAAATTTGAAAGTTCCCTTGTTACAGAAAATAACTAGCTCACAGAACTCACTGCCACAGGATGCTATGAAGGACAATAGTACAAATGGCTTCTCAAAAAACTTGGGCAACTATATGGAAGTAGGTCTAATAACAATCAATAAACACATTCAAGAAGCAACCTGTGATTCCGAAAGCCCCTAAGCACTTATTTGGCAGACACCATGAAAACATATGAAAGAAAGCATCTCATATGGATGTCATGTTTCTCCAAGTTCTTGTTACTGGCCCCCACGCTACAGAGAAGACATGGGAGTAGACTGTTCTTTGGTCTGCCATTTTGATTTGCAGACATAGCCAGTATCAGCATTTGGCACATTTGGAAGCTTTTACACCTCTTACAAAATGAGCCACAACAACACATTTTGAGGCAGAAATGAAGCTGGAATTATGGATATACAATCACATGTTACTGTGCTGCTTCAAGACAGAAATGCAAGTGCCACAAAAGGAAACAAAGAAATTGTAGTGTAAGACTGAAAACTCAGTATTTCTGTGTCATTTCTAGAGCAGTTTTTATCATCTGCATTCACAAAGGTACACACTCACCATGAAGAGGGACTGACAGTATGGTACAAGCTCTGTAGAGTATTTTAGCATCCTTCTAAACCTACACCATGGCAAGAATTTCAAACTCCAGTGTCCAGCTTGGACTGATCAGTAACATGGTGAAAACTGGCAAAGTGTTAAGCTTGAGCACTAGTTCAAACCATCCCAATAAATTGAGGCTAGCCTGTAATTAACTTATCAGCATACATACACATGTGTTCTCTACATGTGAATTTTTTCTTTCATTCTTTTTTAAGTTTCTGGGTTTCTTAAGCTCAAACACTATATACTGCCATCATCTTCAGGCTCCCTGAACATCTTCATGGAGCACACTGAGCAACAGATATTGATAAGGTACTGTTTTAGACATATTTGTCATCTGTTTTCTGGTTAAATGGGATCAGGTCTTATGCCTGCAAATTTGGAATATTTGTTACAGGAAAAAGTGACCCCTTTAAAGTCACTTGTGCTTCATTCCTCAAAGTGTTGAGCAGAGATGGATCATATACTGAGCGGGGGGTTGGAAGAGTGATGCAGGAAGAGCAGCCTGACGGAGGTAGCACTCTGCCTGTCTTATGACTGAGATGCAACCAAGGCTGGGATCTCAAGTCATTGAGAAAGCGGTAATCCCAGGATATGACAGAGGCCCCTTTCCCTCATCTAAATCCCTCTTTTACCCTGAACCTCCCCAGCTCCATTAATCCTTCTTATTCCATGTCTCCAGCCCTATCTCCTCTGACCCTTCTGGGTGTCTGAGCCTTCCACGCCCCTCTAATACTTTCCCAATTTGTTGCAATCCCCTCTCTCAGTAGCACCTAATTATTCCTGTTCCATCCCAACTCCTCTTGTACTTTTTCTGCCCTCCTCCCCAAACACATCCAAATGCTGTAATAACAGCAATTCTTAAAAGCATCTCAGCAGCTATATGAAAGATAGATGATATAAAAATTGAGGTTTGCTGACTTACAAATTGCAAGAAACATCTTCACTGCTAGTAATTCTATGTTATTGCTCTAGATAGTGTCTGAGTGTCCTCTGCAGCACTACAGGGTGACAAGTTAAGTCCCCCAGGCATGAGGAAAGAACACCTTTGATCACTTTCACAACACAGTAAAAACAATTGAAGACAATACTGCACTCAAATATTATTTCCTTGAATTATTATTATTTTGTATAACACTAGCACTTAGAAACACCCATTTAAGACTGCATCACTTCAACCGGTGGCAATTAGTGCATCTATGACATTTAGATATGCAAATCCTACACAAAGTCCTCGTGTTCCTAAATCACAGGAATCTCCAACATCTTACCCTAAACACAGAGACAAATTCTGGAAATATTAGCTCAACTTTATTGAAAAAAACTAGGGCACAGGCAGATCGAGTGACTTGCCTAAGACTTCTGCAGGAAGTTTGTAGAACGGCTATTCATCAGAGTGTCTTTAAGACAAAAGAGGTCAGGCTTAGTTACTAGCCTGTATAACACAAAAATTTGGAGATGTACACACTGTGTCCATTCAGCCTAGATAGGTACATAATAACCAAGCCTTGAAACAGAGCAGATGTTTATAACTCTACTCACCATATACAGGTCTGACAAAGCCAGGTGATGCTACACCAGCCACAAATGTAAAGAAAGCTCGGACTCATGCAGGGAACAATCAAGCTGCATTATCACTTCTGATAAATTATCTCCGTATTTTGAGTAAGTCAGATTTACCAGGACCTGAGCCTAGTACTATATTTGCCTTCCTCTGTGGTCATAATCCACTGCCAGTCTTCTTCACATACTGTGGAAATGTCATTGCGTACTGCTGGTAATGGCAACTGTGTGTCAGCTGCTAAACAGATAACATGAGAAAGTAAACTGAATGCAGGAACTCAGAAGGTCAGCCCTCTTGGCTACCTCTGCTTCAACACCGTCCAGTGTCCCTCAAACACCCACCCCTGAGAAGTCCTTACAGGACATTCACAGCTGTGTATGTCAACTGATCACTATCAAACATTGTACACAGCTTGGCAGTTTAAAGTCTTTAAGTAATTAAATATTTTTTCCTCTTTAGGTTAAATATATTCTGAGTTTAGAGATTCTCTGGTGAGTAACACATTTTTATAATTCATTTGTAATAACAAATAGCATTACCCAGAGGAAAGAGTGGTTCTGAGATAAAAAGAATTAAAAGAATGGTTTAAGATTTTCAGTTTGCTGCAGAACACATTACATCATGTGTGACTTTGGGCAAGTCATTTTTTTAATGCAGAACTGGGATTTTGTCTTCCCCTTTGGTGTTCTTGAGGGTGTATTAACAGCACTGAGCTCACTTATTACCAACATCTGCAACTATAGGTGGGATGCACAAAATGAGAATTGCCCCATGTTTATACCACATCTGGCAACAACAGGCTGTGTCCTGCAAGCAGTGTCCAGACAATAAAATTGGGGGAGAAAACAACCATAGAAAAGGTTAAAAGCAAGGTTGTGGAAACACAACTATACCATATACCACACCTCACACCCCCCCAGTCTGATGCTATGCAAGGGTACTAGACATCTGCTAAATTCCATCTGCACCATCCAAGCCTGAAAAGAGGAATTCAGGAAGACCATAAGCACCATAATAAAGACAACTGCAGAACATCTGTAATAGTAGGATATGATACAGGCTATCCCAAGATAAATTTTGAGCAGTCCGTTGGCTTGTCTAGGGTTATTTCTAATATCATACTAATGTAGATATAAAAAGACTGAATTCCATGGGCTTAAAGTATTCAAATCTCCACTGCTTCTAGTAGATGACTCCAAAAGCAACTCAGACCTGCAGCACCCTGGCAGATATTGGAAAATTGCATTTCTTTTTTTTTTTTTTTTAATAAAATAAGGAAAGAAAAAAAAACGCATTCCNCATGGGCTTAAAGTATTCAAATCTCCACTGCTTCTAGTAGATGACTCCAAAAGCAACTCAGACCTGCAGCACCCTGGCAGATATTGGAAAATTGCATTTCTTTTTTTTTTTTTTTTAATAAAATAAGGAAAGGAAAAAGAACGCATTACCTATACAGCACAGCAACTAAATAGACAACGAGGCGAAGCAAAACTCCGACTACGACACCATAGGGAGGCAGGAGGGGTCCAGGGATTGTCATGTCCGTGGGCCTCGCCCTGGGTGGACCCCGAGGGCTGACCGTGACCCCTGAGAGGGAGAAAGGAGCGCTCTAGGTCTAAGTCAGACAGCAATATTCTCCAACCTTTGCCAGAAAGGGTCGTACTCTTCATCTTCCCTGGAGCGGTCCCTGGGAGTTCTGTTTTTTAGCACCCTGGAGTAGAGAAACTGTGCTGCAAAATTCATTGTAATTCCTGGTGCGAAGTAAAGCTGGGAGGCTGCGGGCAGGGGACACGCTTGCCTGCGAGCAGTGCCAGCCCTGCAATGCCCGGTGGGAAATAGCGGGCGGCAGTGCTGTAAGCAGCTCTCCAGCCTGGCTGGGGGAGGGAAGTGCCTTCGAGAGAAGTGGCTGTTGCTATTTAAAGAGATTATTCCAGAGGCCAACCTGTCCTTGTCAATTTGAGTCAAGGCCTGGATTATACTCGGGTGACACTGTTAACAGGACGCTTGAAGCTTTAGTTACTGTTTAGCTGTGGAGCACGGTCTTGACCTGCTGTAGGGCCTACAACTGAATGGCATGCACTTGGGTAGACAGCAGCAACAAGAAAGGGATGCCTTTTTTGTGGTGGTTGAGTCACCAGCAGGGATCCTTTAAGGCAGTACTGAGGGATATGGGGCTTTGTGATTGAGGTGCAGAGAAGACTGATTACTTCATTTGGGTCTCCTTTTGGCATAAGTCCCTGTAGCAGTAAGACAGAGAGATCCAGAACATACAGATAGAAGAGAGAAGATCATCTAGGGAAAAGACTGGGAGAAAAGATATAAAAAAACCCCAAACTTCTAAATCTGTTCTTCTTTGCCTTGAGAGAGAGCTAGCAAGGGCAGTGCCACATTTGCAGATGAGGTTGCTGTCAACACCTGCAGAATGAAGTTCAAGCCAACTTTGCTGGTGCCTTGAAGCATAGAGAGAATGAACGTGGAGTTATTATTTTGCTCCTAACATGTCTGAAGTGCAATGGTGGGTAGGAAAAGGAACTTAAAAATAGAGAAAATCAGAGTGCCTCACTTTCAGGTGTCTGGGAGTCCAGACTGATGTGCTCGAGTCTTGACATGATGTCAGATCCTTTCAGAATGAGGCCCCCATCTGTGATCAGCACTTGTAGACCATGCAAAACCATTGAAAAGATTTCTGGGACCATTTGACCAAGCAGTTGTAAACAAACCCACCAAGTACATTTCAGGACAGAAGTACAGGAACCACTGAACTGCTGTCCTTCTAAAACACTTCCAAACAAGCAGACCACTAGGGAAAAAGGATATTTGGGAATTTCTGCTGTAGGTTTAGGCCCCAGTCAAACATTCATTCAAAGCCATCAACTAAGTGTGTGCTGGAAACACTGACTGTGCAGTGTCTTAACCACTGTTACTGCTGTAAGTTAGCTACAGCCTTTTTCTGAACTGGTTATTTCCTTAATGAGGGAGAAGTAGTTAAATACATGCTAATATTAGATGTACCTTCCTTTCATTGTTGCCTGTCAAATTTCATTGTCCTTATAAGCTTCTTTCACTTTGTTTGCCAATTCACATATCCACCTTCCCTGTCTGTGTACACAGAGACAATGGCTGTACAGCAATACTGCTTTCTCCTTCTAAAGCAATTGGATTTTGTCACCTTTCACAGCACTGTTCTTTTAGTATCTGTATTTTCTACAACATCTCTCTGTTGTTACTTGAATCCTTTATATAACTTAGCCACTTTCATGTAAGAAGTTAATATGGTACTCTACTTCCTCCTAATGTCATTCTCCAGGAAATTCCCATTTATTTCTTTTGTCTTTACTAATATAATTATTATCAGGAGTTGGGATATCTTCTGCTGCTGCCTGAGAACCAGAACTCTCCAGCAGAAGGCAATACCTTTTATATGAGGCAGGGGGTAGGGGTTGGACAGTTAAGATGTAATTACATTGTTGGTATGGTCAAGTGAAACCCAACACAATTGCCATGAAGCTGTCAAGGATGACACTAAGTTTCAGGTCTTCCCCAGATCACATTTCTTTTCAAGTTTCTTGCCTCCTCCCAGCTGCTCTTTGATGGGTCTTCAGGAAAGAAAGCCAATGCCTCAGTTTTGTATAGCTTTCCAAAGATTTCATTTACATCTTCTATACCATCACCACTCACATTTCTTGTGTTTGTGCAAGGAAATGATAGTTCATACCAGTACAGCTTTAGGCACACCTAATAAAGACCTCAGTAAAACCAGCTTCTATCAGGGGCATTGTAAATATCTGCAACAACAATGCTTGAGAAGTGGTTGTACACACATCACACTACAATATTGTACTTAGATAATTTTGAGTCCGAAGAAGGGAAACACCCCTTTAATAGAATAATAGTTAGGGTTGAAAAGGACCTTAAGATCATCTAGTTCCAACCCCCCTGCCATAGGCAGGGACAGAAATGAAATGAAGGGACAGAAATGAAATTCAAGGGACAGAAATGGAATTCAGTGTTCATGTGCTAGTGTGTAGGATTAAAAATCAGGACTGGAAAGAAGAGGAAAATCCAAACCTCAGAGTAACAGTTTTACAATCATCAAGTTGTATATGACTGACTGACTGACTGCCTTCCTCCCTTAGTCCCTGGCACAAAAGCCGTTAAGATAGCATAATGCAGAAAGTAACAGCTGCTTCCTTTTTCTAGAAAACCTCCTGAACTATGTTATGCTGGTTTTTCCCCAAACTGAAAAATAAAATAGGACTATTTTGCCATGAAAATGGAAAACAGTGCTTCATTCTTTTGTAACCAGAGAGAACTCAGTTTGGACAGCACTGGGAAAAATAGCTATTACCGCTGTAAATAAAGACTTCATTGAATTACAGAACTTAAAAGATGGTTTTGAAGGGTTAGCCAAGTTTTTCCCCATACTAAATAAAATTAATAACATTTCCACCCTCAGTGGGAAAAGCATGGGTGGGAACCGACAGCCTATCCAAAGCAGAGAATTCCTTGCAGAATTTGATCAGTTGCAGAAGGAAAGAGGGTGGGGACAATCTGCAGTTAAGCCAAGAAAAACAACAGAAGATGTTCAGTTGTTCAGAGAGTAGCAACACAGAAAACCAAAATGATAAGTTAGGATTATGCAATATATCAATGCAAATGTGGTGGTAAACCATTGTAATGATCAGTATGGATGAATATAGACAATTCAAAAAGAATCACCAATTTAAAAGAAGACAAAGAAGGAGTAGACACCAAAAAGTTCCACATTTCCTTCTAATTTAGCATACTAATTTAACTTCCATCTTAACATTTATAGAGCAGACTGGGGTTTCAGCCCCCACTTAAGGTCCTTTCCAACCCTAACTATCCTATGATTCTATGATTTTATTTCTCTTTGTCAGATAGCAGCTGACCCATGGTAGTGAAATGTTGTGTTCGCACTTGTTATATTTAGGGAGCTGAGAAAAGATTGATAAGGTAGACTGAAATCAGTTTCAAACAGATCTAGCTTCCTCAAGCTATAGTTTGTTGTATCTGAGAAAAAAGTATAGGCATCAATGCAAAGAAGTTATTTGCTGGTACAAGGGGCTAGAGGGAAGTCTGGGTGTGATTTGTGTGAGGTTATTATATGGGACAAACTAGATCTGCTTGCTAGGTAAACATTTTGCTGAAGACAATTTCTCAAGACAAATAGTAAATCTTTATATTAGAGCTCCAAAAGTTATCTCCCCAAAACAATATTCATATCCATGCATGGTCTAATTCTAAGATGCTGAACCAATACATTTCAGCAGCTGAGCAAAAAATGGGAATTCCAGCATAACAGCTGCTTCCCTGTTACAAAAAAATGCACACTCTCTGCTATTGAGACTAAATAACTGATAAGAAGTAACAAAACATTTTGCGCTGCTATTTAGGATATTTAGCTCTATAATATCCTGCTATCAATTTCATGCAGAAACAGTAAATTAGCATTGCAGGTGCATGAAAATATCCAGTAATCTATTCAAATATACCTCACTATTATATTAATAAGCGAAGACCGTATTTAGATATCTTACAGTAACATGCGGTACCTTATGTTACTACTGACTCCAGGCTTTTTGTCCTCCTGGGTCTAAAGCATCAGTTATGCAGTTGTGTTCACAGTAGAGGAAAGGTGCACCAGCTGAAGCCCATACAGTAAATCCCTGAAAATATGTAGTAGCTTGTCTGCGCAGAGCACAGCAGCTGTGATCAGCAGCTTCACCTTCTGCTATTTCAGAAGACATTAGGACATCACAGCGGCACTGCATAATTTCAAACTGCTATTATAATCATTACATTTATTTTCACTAACAAAGATCACCAAGCATTCAAATGGCAAGCAAGTGTGAGCTGGAACAGTGTTAGCTTTTTTTCTTCCCTTCTTTTGAAAGACTTACTCTCACATAGATTCTGATTTGCCACAGTCTGTAGGTAACTACAACATGATGGTTTCTGAGGCTTAAAAAGCCTTCAAAGGTATTTGACACGTCGCTGCTTAGACATCCAACAGCAGTGAGGAACAGACGGTGGTTTCTGCTGAACGTGAATAAATGCTTCAGTGCACCAGCCCCTATTAGCATCAGCACTTATGTGAACTCCTCTGCTTCCCCACCAGCCTAAGCACGCTCAAGGTCAAGTACGTAACAGTTCGGATCTGTTACTTTGGACTAGACTGTCATTGATCTAAATCCTCTTTTGTCCCCTCCCACTGCATCTAATTAACACACGGAACTCTCGGTTGCAGCTCAGCTGTGCAGGAGATCAGCTCACCTGGGCTGTACTCAGCACAGCCCTCAGCTTTGCAAATGCCACCGTGGGAACAAACAAAGGAGGCATCTGAACCAAAGATGGGGTGGGAGACAGAGCAGCTCCAGGGTAACCTGGTGGCCACGCAGACAGAAATGGATCACCTCACTGGTCATCCATGAGGCAGCTCCCTGGCTGCCAGGTGACGTTTACCTGTGTTGGCCAGCCTGGTCCTTGCCTTCCTTCCCCTGCCTTTCCGCTGAGCTACTGCTGAACGCCTTGCCTCATGTCTGCCCAGTCCTGTGCGCTGTTTCCACCGGCTCCAGCAATGTTGCACAACCAAGTTCCTCCCAGCGGCTGTTTCCTGGTCTTAGTATCTAATAGTATCAAAACACTTTCTGCACCCTGCCCTGGTGTGATTATGTTTCTTCTGAATGCAAACCACAGACTCTTGTCCTATCAGGTTCTCCTGATTCACTTTCCTAATGACAGTTTAAAGAAAAGACATTACCTTAGAATTATTTATAGCATCCTGAAGATTTACACGACTCCTATATCTGCACTTCTGATGCTTCTTACTCCTTGAACACATGCAATAAGCTCTCTGTTCCCCTTCCACTTTTTTTTTATTCTCTAATCTTCTATTTCCCGTTTTCTCAGTGTTAATTAGAACAGACCTTAGATAGTCATCATTGTGAAACAGAAAATTATCCTTTCGTTATTGTGGAGATGGTGAAAAGTAGTATCCAAGAAGGAAAAGCACAGAACACACTTGAAATAAAAATACAAAATCACATAGATGAATATTTGAATTAAGAAATAATATTTCTGTCATTCTTACAATGGGTTCCAGGGGTAGGCCTGAATTAAAGAACAGTTGGGACAGATAATTTGAAGCATTTTACTACATCTGAACAGAGTATTTCAACAGAAATTTTAATACACTGAGAGCCAACTGGTCTCTTAAATCAAGGGATGATGTCCTAAAATCTGGCTTTGGAAATAGCATCATTGCTATCCTGATTTCCTGCAAGAACTTTCTTTCAGGTGATAATCCTTGCTCTTATTTGTTTCATCCTTAACGCTAACAAGAATATCCATGCAGATGGAGCAAACTAATAGCAGGCGTAACCACCATCAGCCTCCCCCCCAGATAAGGCACTGATCACACTTTAATGATCTTGCTAGAAAAAAAATGTCAAAATAAGGGTGAAGGACAAGAATCCAACAATCTGAATTAATGCCTTACTTTCAGAGCTTGTGGCACAGGCTAATCTTGTTAATCTATTCATCTGTTCATGCACTTACAATGTTTTTCATGCCTTGGATCAACTTATAATAGAGATCTTTTCATGGGCACTTCTCTTCTCATTCATGATTACACAGTTTCCCTCTGGCAACTACCACAGATTCTCCTATTAAATAGTGGTATTCTGAAAGTATTTAAGTTGTCTTTTAATGCAGTTTTGCAGCTGGAATTAAAGAGGTAAGAAGCCAGTACCAAAGAGTAAGAGCTAGCTGTGCTGTTGGGGAATCTTGTTGGGCAGGATCCACTATGTGATTAACTACACAGACAGCAGGATGAAAAAAAAGTACACATTCTTGTTCAGTCTCTGCCTAGAATCATGTGTTGGAAGTATGCCTGAAGTAAATTGCAGTTAAAGATATGAGTGATCTGTAACAACAAAGGAACTACTACCATCCTGCTACAGTATTCTATTTCCTCCAACAAACATTTTAAAAGGAGCCTTGACCTGAGGTTTTTACTACATTGGCTTAATATATTACGTGTACTGTAATTTTCAGGATGGCAGAGGAGTGATTGGCTTGGCTTCTCTTTCTGGCAAGTTATTCTTTCCCTTGCATTTGTCCATGACCTTGTCGTAACTAAGAGAGAAGAACAGGTTGACTAGTAATCAAAAACGGGATTTATATCCACCTGTTTTCTGATTCAGTAGCCCCTTATATGGTAAATATTACCTGTATTCAAAGGCTTCATATTCATGGCTGATATACTGCCTGATGGAGAAAGGTACACAGATGTTAAGTAACAAAGACTTCTGATTTACTGCTGTTTATCATGACTCGTGCTCAGCAAGGTGCTATTGAGCAGATGAACAGCTTCTTAGATATTAGCTGCTCCTTCATAGAATGAAAATGTTGGTCCAAAATTGAGTAACTATCTCATTTAATTGGTGTGTTTTGCAATATTGATTTACTAAGGACACTAGCTGAGTAATTCTAATTTGGGAATAATCAAGTACTTCCTTCATGAGTATTATTTTCTCGAATATTATCTGTCATGGACTCACAGGTCTATTTCACATTTTTATGTGACTCAAATGGGTGGACGTAAAGTTACAACAGCAAGGGGACCCAGCCTTCTGTAATATAAAATATAGCACATAATATCAGATCACCATGTGTGCAATGTAAGACTGGGAGTCAAGAGTCTCTTGTTGAGTCACTAATTCAGCTGGGAATATAGTTAATCCAGCTTTGTTAAGACAAAGTTTTCATTTCTCTGCATTGGGCAGGCATATCATGTACATATTTCCTAGAGGTTTTGAGTCATGGCCAGGCTTCATAAAACGCATGAAATCTGTCAAATGAAACAACCTAATAGCTGGTTAAAAATACAAAAACAACATCATGCACCAGTATTCCATGTGACCCACCTTTTCCTGCAGTTTTCTGATTCAGTTTCCTTGCAAATAATTGCTCAGGAAGCTGAAGCCACAGATGCAAAACACCCTGAAGCCATTGGATGCTTACCTAATGATGGCAAACAGAATGCAGCCTAGTATGTTGGCACCAAGATGACACAATACACTTAATTCCTGTAGCTGACTCACTGCTGGCTTTAGGTGTAGTACAAAATGTATTGTTTTGAAGAAGGCTGGATCAGTTGTCTGCTCCATGACACATAAGTTAGTTAACTTCTCCAGGGAGGGTACAATTAGAAACAGAGCTGATCTTTACAGTGCCTCATACCATCAACCATGTGATTTTTTTTGTTTTTGTTTTTTTTTTTTTTTTTTAAAATTTTTAAAAATTTCCCCTTTTTTA
>NDXB01000974.1:15399-58706 GCA_002631895.1 Agapornis roseicollis
ATGATGGCAAACAGAATGCAGCCTAGTATGTTGGCACCAAGATGACACAATACACTTAATTCCTGTAGCTGACTCACTGCTGGCTTTAGGTGTAGTACAAAATGTATTGTTTTGAAGAAGGCTGGATCAGTTGTCTGCTCCATGACACATAAGTTAGTTAACTTCTCCAGGGAGGGTACAATTAGAAACAGAGCTGATCTTTACAGTGCCTCATACCATCAACCATGTGATTTTTTTTGTTTTTGTTTTTTTTTTTTTTTTTTAACAGTGTCAAAGACTGCACCTTTGTGACAATAGCAGGAGAACTTCACACTTTTTTATGTCCCTTGCAAATCGGTATAATAAACACTAGTACAAGTTGATATGTAACAGACTGGAGAGGGGATTGCACTGGCACAGAACCTGAAGGTATTCACATTGAAGACTGCAGCACACAAGACCTGTAACACAACTGGGGCTGTCCCATGAAAAAGCTCAGTGGAGCCATCGGGGATGCTAAGAATCACTACTATCAAACACTTTAAATGGCAACATCTACTTTATTCTGGTGAAATCATGACTGCAAGAGGCCTTTCATCTGTTCACCAAACAGATGTACCAGTTGCAGAGCAAGCTTCTACTTCCCTTAGGAGCAGTACACAAGCTGCATACCTGCTCTGTGGAAATCAACCCCTCCAGGTACCAAAATTCTGCTTCCACATCTATCCAACTCCTGTTTCAACCCAGCAGCCAGACACTAAGTAAACTGACTGAAAATAATGTACCTCTTCTAAAAGGATCAAGAATCAAGCCTCATTTTACGTAAGGTGTTCAACAGCATCTAAGTTGCAAAAACTTCTGGTAATGAATAGCTAGGAGATATTAAGCTTGTGACAACAGCCCAAGGAACCTCCAGTCTTCAATGGACACAAATCTTCTCCCAGGGACAGGTAGGCAGGAAATAAACCTTGCACTGATTTCATCATCCACCAGTGTTAAATCCAGAAGAGAGATTATCCTCTTTCATTTCTTTCTCTTCAGTGTAAGGCACTTTCCTCTTCCTACAAGGATGGGTTTTTCACTATGTTTTCATTCCCTGAAGTCATCTCCACTTAATCTTAACTTCCCTCTGTCTCACTTATAGTCCTACAGGACTGCAGGACAGTGCACTCCAGTTTTTGCCAAGTGTATGCTCAGCTGTATCATCTGTCAGCCCATGCTGAAAAATTTCATGCCTAATAACAGTATGATCTTTTTCACGTGGCAAACTTCCTCTGCTGACACATGCCTTTGTTTATTCTGTTCCTTCATCCTATACACTGTGAGATCACTGTGCACTTACTTATTGCTTTTGCCAAGCATTTGGCTAGTCCAAGAAAGAGATACAGAAAAGCTGTGCAAAAAAACCCCAAAACCCACTCCCAAAATAGACTTAATCCTTATGCTTGCTCTCCCTTTCAGCAGACTGACTGCTGGCAAGCATTCACATCCTTGTTCACTGGTATGCTTTTTTTGGCTGCTGGTATCTTGGGAACATCTCAACAGCTGGATTTTATGCAAACCTACATTCATATGATCACATTATATTCTCATATATGGACATTTCCACAAAGAATGTGCTGTAGAATGCTTTCTCTGATAGTAATCAGTTACTAACTTCTCATAGACAAATAGGTTTGTATCATGTTCTTTCTGCTGCTCTCAAATCTTGTGCTGAAAAAGTCTGCTTTGCGATGTAAAGATTTCTGTCACACTCTGGACTTTTTTTACTTTATGTTCTCAATTAAGTTGTCTTCATCCTTAGCTTCATTCTGAGTATTTATAAATAACAAAAGTCACCTTAGGAAATTAACTAAGAAAACAAAAACTGTCAGGACAGGTACTACTACTGAAAACCAGAATCCTACTTGGCAGAGGTTTTCTTTTCTGGATGCATTTCCCTAAAGTAGAAAAGACTCCTCTCTCATTACCAAAAACCAACCCCTGGAGTACAATTCTAAAGAAAACCCTCACTATTTCGTTTAGTTCTCCATGGCTATATTACCAGAACTTCACTATGGTAAAACATAATACAACATGTAAAAATAAAAAGCAAGTGCCTTGGAGGGACTGTTCCAGGGGCCTGAGAACAAATCCAGAGGAACCTCGAGGAAATGTGGGCAATGTGTTGTAAAGAGGGTGAGTAACCTCAGCAGAGGTGGTCTGGAATGGAAATTGCCCTTTTTTTTTTTTTTATAGTGTGCTGAAAGGAAAACCAATTCAGTGAAAGTTCACTGCTTTTTAACAGTATGGCACAGAGGACAGCAGAGAGCATGCAGAAAAGCATCCACAAACAGGCTCCCTTTGCAGCACAGAGAATGCTGAAGAATGGGGTGATTCTGCTTAAGAAAGGACAAATATAAAGCACAAACACATTCAGAAAACAGCAGGCAACTCTTCATAAATATTCTTCTTCCACCCCTGAGTCTCCTCCATCCAAAGCACAGACAACATGCATATAATCTCTCACATCAAAAATCATAGCTTACCACATCAGTGTCTCATACTTACACAGAATAAAACAGAGAGTAGACTCACTGTCACCTGTCACACCTCCTCTCTAGTGACCTGTTTGTAATAAAATTAAAATTTACATCATTTTTCAGCAGGAATGATGGGATTTGTTACTAAAACAAGAGTTCTTTACAGCAGCAGTATTGCTATTAGCAATTTAGGCCAAAACAACTGGAATTATTTTATAAAAATGTTGGCTTACTAACACAAGCCTCGAGGGCTCAACACACACCAAAGGGGCTGTGCCCCATTTAGGTTAGTGCCTCAACACAGTTTCTAGCTAAATTCCAATCACAGAATCTTTATTACTGAGGCTATTTTGCCTTGTAATTGAGCTTAAAATCTAACTTGATTTGGAAGTCACTGGGGATTACTATACCTCAAACTCCGTGATAACACCTCTATAGGCGCACTTTCAGATATCTTGTAGAAATAACTCGATTTTCTGACTCCTAAGGAGGTGGTAAAGACCAAGGAAATCTATTCTAGTTTGCAGGTTAACATTTTCAACAGTGAGAACACTGTTTATCCTAGACAATGGCCTTTAGGACACTTAGTGGCTTTTCAGCTTTTACCGAGTCTGGAAAAAGGTAACTAAAGTGAATATGAGGAACAATACTAGGAAGGAGATATGTTAAGTCTTTGAACACCAGTCTAGTTGGGTCAAGGACTGACACTTATCCAGTCAGCACCCATGAAAACTCAAGACAATTAACATTTAATTAAGATCCTGCTAAAAATCACAGCATTGTCAGAATACCACTAGCAGAGCTATTTTTGCACATGATATTACCATGCCAAACCTATTTCAAAAACTTTCCAAACTGAGAAGAGCTCAGATGGCTCCTCAGAAGCTCCTATGATACCACGCAAACACAAAGCACCACAGACAGTTGCCACTTGCCACAGCACTGCTACACTTTGTACTGCCCAAAAGAGATGTTTCTGCAGTCTTTGAAATGAACAAATAATGGAAAAAGCCCTGTAAGCTCACAAGATCTAAAGATACTGTGCTCTGCAGAGTTCCTGCTTTCCTCACCCTAGATGAAATCCTGGAAGGAAACATACAGGACTCCTTCCTCCTCCTTTCTCCCTTCCTTTTCTTGCCCAACTTCTGTATCTACAGGACCCAAAGCTCTTCAGCATGTTTTAGTTGTAGTCTGCATAAATAAGTAGAAGGGTAAAAAACGTAGCCTGGGGGAGCCTGGATAACAGCCAGCTTGCCTGGATAGCTGGACTTTGCATGGAGCTGGAAAGGGTGTGTTTTTAAAAGGAGGGAAGCAGAAGAGAACAGCTCAAGAATCTTGGCTCAGCCTGGGCATATTTCCTCCTAACTCTGGCTAAGCCTCAGCACAAACGGCTGGACGGAGGAGTCGATACGAAGCCGGGAGAGAGGCTGCAGAGCTCTCCACCAGGACTACAGCAGAGTTTGGAGAGGCTGAAACCATGCTTTTCCTTTGGGTGCTGGCATTCATTTTAGTCCTGCAGGAGCAAGATCTTTTAGGTAAGTGATTCCAAGCTTGCAAAGCAGAAACTGTAGCTTAGCTGTAGCATGGTCAAAGCCTTCGCATAGGGTGGGAAGGGGAGGTAAAGAATTGCTTACTGCATAGGTTTTATGTGAAGGTGACACAGGTATGTGTTGCAATTCTGTGGGAATATTGTTTTTAACAGGAAAAACTCAATTTTTGTGCTATTAGAGTCTGTGTCCTGGAGGCATATTGCTTTGGTCAAGATTTTTCACTTCTCATGGGAGATACTTTCAGAAATTTAGGAGTACATTCATGTGCTGCAGCCAGTACCCTGCATTTCCATAATTACTGTTCTGGCAGCCTTATTAACATCATACACACTTGGAAATGAGATCAAAGTTCAAGGTGAACAGAAAAACATTTTCCTTGATTCAAACCCTTCTTTTGAGGTTTGTTGGTAACAGCACCACGTTTTCTCTTTTCCGCTTTGGATTACTTATTCCTGAGACTGAGGAACACAATGCCTTCTTCAAATGCCTTGGGAGTACAAACACAGAACTTCTGACAAACTTGCATCTGAATTTTACTTTCATTAACAACAGACTAGTGACGGAATAATTTGTAATCATGTTGTAGCTGAGAGTGTGGCTGAAAGCTATCCACTTTGGCTAGTTCAAGGGTTTATAGTCCCTGTGTAACCACAAACCTGCCTTCCCAGCCTGTTTGCATTACGTGTTTTCTGCTAGCTGAGGCCCAGCTTTATTTTCCCTCTGCTCTTGCCTCTTGACAACACACAGTGTTTGTATTTTGTGGCAGGGTAGTAAGTTTCCATTACAATCAAAACATTTCCTGAAAAACTGCCCCCAAGTCCTAGTCACTCTTCCTTGCCTTGATTCCCTCCCACCCAACTGGCTTTGTAATGTTTATCAGTGATGGACTGAAATATCAATACCCTAGCAAGGGCACTCTCACTTGTTTTCACCCCACAAGTACTCGCTATTCTTTCGTGAGTTTTGTCAACATCACAAAAAGAAAAACATAAAATAAAAAATTGTGAAATTAAAGAATAATAATAAAAAATGCTGGAAGAGCATTTTTGCTTATTCCCAAAAGTATGGTTTTAAGCTGAAATCATTAGCAAAATCAGATAAAATCCAGCTAAATGAAATAGTACCTGAATAGTAACTGCAATGGAGACTAGGAACTAGTAACATGCTAGGTGGTAGCTGTTCATTCAGAGAATCATTTTTAGTGTCTCAGTGGTGCATGGAAAAGAGGGGAAATTGTGTCTGTCGCAGCGAGGGCAGTACCCTGTCTAGCTGAAAGGCTTTAAAAAAAGTCATCCCCACTTTCCCTTTGCTACTTGTGAGTTGGGGAACCTAACTTCCAATTTCCTTACAGGTCCTCCCTCCCAGCTCCCATGGGCTCCTCTTAAAATGGTTCACAGTTGGCCGAAGCAGAATCTATGTTTTAATTCAGTCATTAATATAAACAGTCTCATAGTCATAGAGCTCAGTCTCCAAGCACCTCAGGAGGAGAGGCTGGTGTGAGAGCCCTTCTGGATGCAGTCACATGCTTCTGCTTAACGGCTGTTCTTTGCTGTTGTTGCTGGGTTTAGTTTGTGGGGTGCTGCTCTAATGTAGCATACAACACAGCCTGTAGTGCTGGAGCATTCAATGCCTGCCCCATTTAAATATGTTTCCATTCTTACAAAAACATCTGGGCAAATTGTCCTGTCCCCAACAGCAAAGTCTTTGCTGTATGATTATGCATGGCAGAGAGGTGACCTGGAGTCCAGTTAAACAAGTACCTGGCAAGCAGGCCAACAGGATGGCCCCACTGACGTGCTTCATTCAGCTGAGCAAACCAAAGACTGAGCATGCTACTAGGGAAACAACAGAGGAACTCCAGTGGAGACATCACTACTCAATACTCCACACTGTGGCATGATTTGCTTTTAAACAGCAGATGTTTCCTTCAGTTGTAACTACAAGTTAAAGCAAACCAAGTGTGAGAGTGTCTTTCTTTTATTCAGCAAACATATTATGATTTCTCAGACTATTTTTGGATGCTCTGATATCAACACACAATAGCAAAGCTGAGATCTATAAGATAGACATCTGCCTAGAAATTGGAGAGAAATACAGAATCACAGAATGGTTTGGGTTGGAAAGGACCTCAAGATCATCCAGTTCCAATCCCTTCAGAACATCTTATTTTTGCCCAAAATTGAGGACTTGCATTCTCATAGAACAGCATTTTGCCTCCAGAAGATTAAACTACTGCATATAGAACTAAAGCCACAATAAATGCTTATGAGAGTTGTCCTATCTTAAACCAGACGTGAACTCATATTTCTCTAGGAATAAACTAGTAGTGCTTGAACCTATACCCCATGTTACAGGTATTTTCTGTCCATATAGAAACCTGCCAGTATTATTGTCACTAGTGCAAGAATTACAGTCCTTGCAAACACTTGTCTCTGAGCTCCACCAAGGAAGAAGCAAGGAAGTTTGCCAGAACAAAGTGTTCCCAGATGTAGGTGTGTTTTTTAAGACCATAAGGCATCTAAAAATAGTGGTTCTGTGGGGAAATGAGTCTTTTAATGGATTTATATATCTGTAAAACTCTATGTTTTGTTATTTTTAGTTAAAATGAATTTATTAAGTTCTGTAGATGTGATGGGTTGACCCTGGCTAGACATCAGGTGCCACCTAAAGCCACCCTCCTCAACAGGACAGGGAAGATAAAATACAATGAAAGGCTCATGGGTCGAGATAAGGACAGGGAGAGTTCATTTACCAATTAGCATCCTCAGTAAACCAGACTCAACTGGTAGAAATTAGTTTAATTTATGACCAATCAAATCACAGTAGGATAATGAGAAATAAACCCAAATCTTAAAAACACCTTCCTTCACTCCTCCCTTCTTCCTGGGCTTAATTTTACTCCTGTTTTTTTCTACCTCCTTCCTCTGTCCCCATCAGCACATGGGGATGGGGAACAGGAGTTGTGGTCAGTTCATCACACATTGCCTCTGCTGCTGCTTCCTCCCCAGGGAGGGATCCTCACACTCTTCCCCTGCTCTAGGGTGGGGTCCTTCTCACGGAAGACAGTCCTCTGTGGACTTCTCCAACATGAGTCCTTCCCATAGGCTGCAGTTCTTCACAAACTGCTCCAGCATGGATCCCTGTAGCACCATGACCCCCTCCAAAACCCTACTACACAAACCAAATACCTCCATATGCAAAGCAAAGGTTAATATCAAACTCAAAAAAAGTTTGGAAATATAGGACTCCTTCTGTTCATTTGCAGGATGCAGCTATATTTATAAACACAGGTGATTGGCTTTGGTTGAAGCAGTTGTGAGCCTTAGTCATGAATGCCAGGATCCAATATGCATGTATGTGTATCTGTGTGTGTGTATATCTATATCTATCTCACTATTTTACTTCCTGAGTTGTTGCTGAATACAAGAACTAGCCGCCAGAGGAAAATATGTCTTCAAACAAGTTCTCAGACTTAATTATTAGAAAAAAACTACGAGGATATTCTTTCATTGAACTATCATATTTCTTTCTACTACCATAACTGACTCATATGCAAACTACATAACCACAGAGCTGACTAATAGGTCACAGCCTCACCTCACCAGCTCCCCATGACTGCATCTCCTATTACTAAACACAGACCAAAACCCATGTCCTCATAAAATTGAGAAACTCTTTATCCCCTGGTACCTGTGGTCATTCTCAAATTGATGGTGCCATCAAATACTCGTGTATCTCACATCCTCCATTCTCAAACTAGACTTGAGGTCACTCATTTTACGTAACTTACATTCTTTACACATGCTATGACATGGCTCCTTTTTAAAATGGCTCATCCCTTTCACACACAAGCATGTCCTGTACGCTACTGGCTAAAATCCTCCTAACACTTTGCCTTAGTTTCCAAAACAAATATATATTCACACAGAAATAAATACATTATAAATGGAGACTTCTTCTGCATCCCAAAGCATCAGGCTATCCCTCTGTAAGTCGCAGCACAAATTAGCATAACCTACCTGCAAGGTGCATAGCTCACGTCTCAGTTTAGTTCCCTGTAGTCATTCTCCATTGCAGCAGCAAACAGGAGAGGATATTCCCTGGCAGCTGGAAACATAATCCAAGCCAGCAGGTCTCTTACAAGAACATTTTACTGTCATCCTCCTTCCTTTGAATGAAAATACACAAAACTTCAGTGCTTCTTACAATCACAAATATGGTAACACATCAGAAGAAGAAAGTGTTTTTTCAAGTTGTAATTCTGCTTTTGGCAGATAGTGATGGTAGGGCCCTCAGATCATTCTGGGGCTGAATAAAGAGTGCCCACTGGCAGCAGGAGCTATCTCTGGCCTTGTACACTCACTCTGACTCTCCAGTGCTGGGTTAGTGAGAGCTGGAGCTCCTTTGTGAAATCAGAATGAGACAGATCACGATAGCAAAATCTTCATCCAAACAAAGCAGTTTTACACAGAAATGCATGACAATTGTCTCCTAATCAGGAAGAACTGTTATCAAGTCCCGTTTCTTATTTCGCATATTTCACAGGCACAGGTGAGGCAGGGTACAAACAGAACACATTATGCTTCACATGTAGGTTGATAGGACAGACAAGGTAGAGAAGTGAGAACTGGTAGGTTGATATCATCATCCACCTTGAATACAATACATCCCACAACACATGAGATTTCCTCTCTGGTCCTTCTCCTTCAGGGAAAA
Organism: Agapornis roseicollis; assembly: GCA_002631895.1. Taxonomy (NCBI): domain Eukaryota; kingdom Metazoa; phylum Chordata; class Aves; order Psittaciformes; family Psittacidae; genus Agapornis; species Agapornis roseicollis. The sequence goes on from NDXB01000974.1 coordinate 24,167, forward strand.
AAAAAAACTATAATAAGTTCAATCTTAACTGATCTAGGATCTGAAATAATATTCATAGTAGCGTTTTGTACATCTTGACAGAGTATGAAGCAAGTTTGCAAGTTTAGAACTTTACTTTCTGATATGGTTATTTGTCTTCTAAAATGAATATTAAAAGCAATTGATTTCAAGGAAGAAACTTATTTCAGGATGCTTTCATTACTATCAAAGGCTTATGAATCTCAGATACCAGAGGAATCCCTTGGATTTTGTTCCATATTTGAAATCTTTCCAAAACTTAACATTCAGGTAGCAGCTGAAGCATACCGTGAATGTACGCATAACTGATTGATCTCTAACAGGCATTAAAAACTTAAAACATACCCTCTTGAAATCAGTAAAAAACCCCCAACAAACTACAAACAAAACCAAAACAAAACAATCCCCCATCCCCCAATTTCCAGAAGAGCTTTTCTGCTGACAATTCTTTGTCTAATATACAATGCTTACTTTCCATCTCCCACTTTGGATAGTCCATATTTGCCCTGTATGGAATTTGTAATATTGTCCTGTCATGAAAGCTACAGCCTAATAAAGGTGTGATCTCTGCTTATATGTTTACATATGTAAATATATAAGCAAGCTCTTGCTGTTGCCTCCAGTGTAAAGCATAGTAAGCTGTGACAATATATAAACAGCAAATAAATCTTACATACGTATTAAAATTACTGCAGTCTCTACTGCAATCACTGAAGGCAAGTACTCCCTTATCTTTAAGCAACTAGAAACTCAAAACTCTAGAAAGAGGTTCAGAAGCTAAGCATAGGGCAGTAGTTAATGGGTTACAGCCTGGAAGATGCTCTATGTCCAGTTAAAGATATGTTCTTGAGCATGTAAGAATTTGAAGACAATTGACACATTAAAAAGCATTTTTGCAATACAACATGTTCTATCCAAATCAACTATCTTTTGTGTCCTAACAACAAAATTTGATGCAGGTTAAATTATACATATAATACAGCTTAAAATTGATTTGGGCACACTGGTGATGATGAAGCCAGTAGTGGTACAGAGAGTTAATCCAATATTCCATATCTAAGTATGCCAACATAATTAAGGGCTGACATAGCCAGAAACTAAATCTGATGCCTTTGAGTACAGCCCCCAAAACTGAATGTGACTAACAGTCTTGGCTTAACTTGGTCTTAGGTCTGACAATAACTGATAGCATTAGTATCAGTTCAGGTTCAAAGCAGTTGAGCCTCTCCTGTATTCAGCTGCAAGTTAACTTCACCAACTACTTTTGTAAACCATGTAATTCCTTGAACTAACACTTCAAAATTATACATAACTGTTAAAGTGGAGTCCAACACTTACATTTAGACAGGAATAATTTAAGCAAAGATCAGCAAATCCCTTCAGAGGTCTGTTGCATTCTTCCCAAACTGGTTAATGGGTTCACCATTTGAACTTGATACTCAAGTTCATTACTTTCTTCCTACTGGAACATAAATCATTACTACTCCATTTTCTTATTAAAAGTTATCTGATCACCTTATGCCATACACTCCAGGAATAAAAGAATACTGCTAAACATAAGGCAGTGCAAACAGGAACACACAGTATAGCACATTTTCTTGAAGAGCTGTACATGTTCTCCTTTATTCCCTTTAGTCTGTCACATGATTTCAGCTTTCCTTATTTGCCATCTGGTTCTTATTTCAATCTCACTGTCTTTCATTAGGCTTGTGGCCTGCTTAGTTTTACCCCTCCCCTCCCTACTGAGCAAACATGAACTTTCAGTTAACTTTCAAAACCACACTGTTCACAGAATGGTGCAAAAGGAATTTTATGGACTTTAAAGACTCAGCTTGACCTTCTGCATAATACAGACCAAAGAACCCAACCCAGTAATTTCTATTTCAAGCCCGTAACTTCAGGTTTATCATCAATGCATCTTTAGGAATGATACTTGCAAAGACCTTTCAGATGTGCGTGATTGTGTACTTCAGCTCTGTCAGTCTTAGTAACACAGCAAACGACACAGAAAAAACAGTTAATCAGGTTTATTCTGATGTTTAAAATGAGCAACTACTTGGATGATCAAAATGAACCATTTAACAGCATCTGGATAGACAGAATACTGATGATCCTAGATGAGGACTTCTTCAGGGAGTGTGCAGAAGCAATGTCTTGTGGCGCTGGGGGAATCTATGTACGGGAGGCAGAGGAGCTTAACCCAGAGATAATCTAAAACTAAGGCCTTTGCTCTTAACCTGTTTGCTAAGATTGTTTCAGTTATTACTTCATTGCTCTTTCTATCCCCTGCTATAAGACCAAGTTCTGTACAGTCAGGCTGACCATGATACATATATTTTTACTCTTCATTATGCTACTTCTTTCAAACATTAAGCATATTCTTTTATTAAACATACCCTTATTAGCAACGAACTCAGAGATTCTCCATTTTCCTGCTCCATCTACTGGTGTCTGACTGTATGACAGCCTTGGTCAGTTAGAACTATCCACCCTCATGGGCACCAGCAACGTAGCATAAATGACTTATCAGAGGAAAAAAGGTCGTTTTCTTAGCTTGAACAAGAAGTTCTCATTCTTGATGGAAAATAACTACCGATATATCAAATAGAATGGACTTCAATAATTAAATGCCTTACTTGCAGGAAACATGGGGTGGGAATTTGCAAATGGGAAATTAACTGAAAGGCAATGCTCCTTCTTGAAAGGTAACGTGTCTCTGCCGTATTGAAATGTCACAATACATACCTGCCTGAAGTAATCCTTTGTTTGAAATGAAATATTTAAGACATTGAAATATGCCTCCTACACGCTTGCTTAAGCTCTCAGAAATTGCAAGTACCCACACATTTTAAATATGTAATTTATACAGCATACAAAGAACAGGTTACTGTTAAAAGCTGTTAGCTTTAGAATTTACTGTGAAAATTTTCTGCATTTATGCATATGTTTTGACACATAGGCAAGTAAAAATTGCAATTTATGTTTTTAAAATGTTTTCTCAGCAGCAAGAGAGCAAGTACATTGAAGTATCCTAAAAGGTGCTTTGTTTACATGGCTTCCACTGCATCCTACCATTCTTCACTTCCTTTACAAAGTGGCTGTTATTATCATGTGAGGTAGAGATGCTGCTGGAGGTCAGTGCTAAAGGCAGACAGTGTCATTTTCTTTCACCAACTGCAATACAGAGAAGGGCAGCACTCATAAGCAACATGTGATTCCCTTTGAGCACATGGAAATTATTACTTCAGCTGAATAGTGTGACCATAGTGACCCAGATACATGCCTTATTTACAAGGGACCGGATGTGTACTGTGAGCAGCCCATCCTAAAGATAAAGGCTGTGGGTTAAGAGCTTAAGTCAGTCAACAAAATAACAATCAAGGATTCTAGCAGCCAAGGCCTGAAACCAGGTCTCCTAAAACAGAAGAAAACTACATTGAACAAGCACTGGCTGCAGACAGCAGCAGCAACCGCCCACGTCTTGTACTCTGCTCCTCTGGCATGGTGGTGAAGGGGCAATTACAAGTGCAAGACCACCTCTGCTTTGGTGTGAAAATCACTAACTAAAGACACAGACATAGGTTTCTGCTGCGTCATCCCCCAGCCACCTCCACACTGTGAGGTCTGGGCATGACACATTCTTTGGTTTCTACTAACTCTTACCACTTGTTAACAACAGCAATCAGGTACTTCCTGAGACATTTAGGCTCAAGACTGCTTCTCAAATTCTTTAGGCACTGTGTGAGTCCTGTGGTTCTGAGTAACATCTTACAGTCCTATCAAACTTGGGTGAGATATATCCTCCTCCTCTGGTAAGCCCATTATAGTTTATAACACAGCAGTGCACCCTGAGTGTCAGAAAGCTGTTTGTCTCCATATTAGAAAAGACAACCCCACCCCAAGGAACAAACCAAGGAACCAAGTACTATTGAGTCCTGCGTTTCACAACACCACCTTCACACCTAGCTCTCTAGGCGTGCATGTGCACACATGTTAGTGCTTTGCCAGCCTCATAGTGAGATGCAACAACCTTACCTTGACTGCACATAACTATCATGGCACACCCTGCTTTGAATAAATGACAGTCATCCATCATCTCTAACCTCCCCATCTATATACACCTGCCTAAAGTAGCAGTCAGGCCAATGCAGAGGTTTGTGCTGAATGAAGTCCTCTTTCACACAGAAGGGCTAAGCTAAAGGACTGATTAAAGTGGCAATTTGGTTTAAGACCTTACATAATTTCTGCTTCAAGAAGTCACTCTGCAGATTTAATGTCCTGTACCAGGAGAGGTGAAAGGAGCCCCTGCACAGTGCCAACACACATGCCAACCATGCCATTTAGGCAGTTTGAAAAGGCCAGCGTGGGTCAGAGTCTGATTAGGGCAGGACAGACAGCTGCTTCTGCTTCTCCTGCAGCACCAGAGCTCTGGCCTTTCTTTAATGGATCAGTGTAATAGAAGATGCATGATGAGAGAAGCAGCCAACACTAACTTGAGCTAGCCAGCATTAACCCTCTTGCACTCCCATTTCTAGGGGACAAAGTAAACATGTAACTCACATTGGCCTAAAGCTTCTTTAACAGACACATACAATTGATGCTGGCCTTCACCCAAAGCATCTATCCAACCTTGTGATCCAGGCATCTACAGTGAGGTTAATATAATCAAAAATAGCTTCCTGGGGGATTCCTCAATTTTCTGATTTGCTCTTAGTCCACATAATAATTTCTGCTGCCTCTTTTCACAGTTCATTTTTAGCTAGATCTGCGAATATTCCTATCAGTCAACAACCAATCCACAGTTACATCATCACCATGCCTTCCGCTTGCCCTTGTTCTCTCTCCAACACGGTGGATGGCAGTTCAGCATAGAGTTGAGTCAGGCCATCAAGCTTGATGATGAGAGCTAGAGCTGGAAATATTGGTAAGGTGGTATTTATTAATCTCTGACAGTGAAATGGAACTTACCTTTCAATTCTTAGGAAAGCCAAAGTTTGTAGACAAAAAGTGGCTACTGCTTTGTAACCTCCATTTCTAACACAGAATTTTGGTATCTCCATGTTGTTCCAGCCAGGATGGAAAAAAACCCATGTAAACACGAAATAATTTTGCAAAGTAGCATGGTTCACTTGAGCACTAAGTTACAAGGTAAGGACACTCCTGAAACACCGACAGGGAGGAGGCAGGAGGTGGGCCAACTGCAAAGCAGTTTAAGTACCTGCTGTATTTTATCAGTCTAATAGATGTATACCTTTGGGATCCTGTCCTAACAGCACCACCTCCTGGTGAAGGTACCAAAAAGCTCCCGGATCAAAAGCCAACAAATGAACAACCAAACATTCTCCCTTAAGCTCTGCCAAAACAATTTCTAAATAACGCCTAGTACATCGGATCACATTTTAATCTCTCCTCTTCCCCTCCCTCCGGCCTCCAATTTTAAGGATACTGGATATTCAAGGATACCATTCCAACCCCGAGTGCATCTCTCACCCCATCAAACTGCAATGGCTACAATCCTTACTGACATGTTCACCATCATCTGACACCTACAGTCCAGAAATCTTGGAAGAGACCTGCGATGAAACACAGCAGCAGTTCCAAATCACTGCTCTCACACAACAGTATTGAAGACAGAACTAACTGATTTTATGTTTCTTAGTGTTCTTTGTAAAACAAGCTCACAGGTTCCTCTGTCTCTGTTACAATCAGACAAAAACTGAATGAGTTACCGCTGCTTTCCCATTATCATAGGTTCCTCAGGCCTCAAACAAGATCAAGACCTAACTTTATATGGAGCAAGATATGCTATCACTTCAGTGGGTTTTAATTAAAACTCTGTGTACACATATTAAAAACTAAATGTTACCGATACACAAAAGCTATGAAAGGAAATTGGCTACATAAAAGCACTGACACCAGTAGGTACTGACCTTTCATGGAGCAGAATCTGCAGAATGAAACATTGTTTTGAACAAGTTTCTGACACTGTGGAATAACCAGCCAGTATCCATTTGGGGTGTAAGTGGATGAATTTATTTACTCTTCAAAGCTTTATAGTACCAGATGCTTCTGAAGAAAGTCTCAAAGAAGCTGATGAATAAGGCAGATCTTCCCAGCACTTAGATTGTATACTTGTAAGAGACTGCGTTACAGTCTATAAACTTACCCTACACAGGTAGGAAAAACTAGATTGTGTTAAACAAACACACACACACAAACAAAACAAAAAAATACCCCTGGCAAGAGAAAACGCCTTGTTCCAACAAATCCTGACACTCACAGCACAAGGGTATAGGTGTAGTTATTGAGAGATTCAGTTACTACCTGGGACTTTTACATTTGGTTTCATAAACAATGCTGTTTAGCAAGCAAAATACCACTTCAGAAGTCAGAAAGGTAAGGACTGTTATTAAACCCCTGCTGATTAAACGTGACTATTTTTCCAGGTGCTGCAGACCCTGTCAGTGTGTTACCTGGAAGTCTGGGAGGTGGAAGCTGGTGTAATGAACATGATGCAATCCATGAACGCTTAGATATTATTGAAGAGGTACGAGCTATTGCACTAGCTCCTTGACCTTACTGGAGCCCTGCCCTTGTCCTTTCAACCAAAGAAAGAATGCTGCTTCCAGGCGTTGTCCCTTCTTGATTTTATTCTATTCCAAGTCTGACCGTTTTTTCAGATGTCAGTTTACAACTGTCCAAAAAGCCAATTAATGCAAAGCTCCCCCCAGGAAGTCAAAATATGGGTGATTCTTTATACAGAGGTGCTGCAATTTAACTGTTGTGAAACAAAGTTTTAATACTCCATGTCACTAGAGGGCAGCATAAGACAAAAAATATGTATATCTGGACTATACAATATAAATAAAATTAGCTGTTAGCTTTAGATTTGCACTTTTGCTAAAAAATGTGGTTCATCTCCTTCCACTTAACCTCTTGACTATCTCCTTCCCCCATGTCTCCTTTGTTTTCATTAGAAAGTAATAAAAACAGTGGAACATCTAGAGTCAGAAGTCAAATCACTCCTCAACATCATCAATGAGACAACATCAAACATCCCCATTGCTCCAGGCGCCCCACTTATAGACATTTTGGATGGTAAGTAGCTAGTGGGATTTAACCTAAGTTGAAAACAGTGTTGCATATGTTACTGCCAAATACATCATCTTTTATTCTTCCAAGATGTGAAGGAATTCCCTCATTGAACTCAGTACAGCTAAGGCCCCAGCTGAAATACTGGGTCTAGTTTTGAACACCAGGTTTCAACAACTGCTAAAGGTAGAGGGGAAAGGGGAAGGTGAAAAACAAAGATCCCACCAAACAAAACACCAAGCCAAAGAGCTGGCTACATAAGCTACACAGAAAAGTCGTTAAATCGAGAATGTTTAGATTAAAAAGCATGGAAGTAACCCACCAGACCAACTAAGGCTGCCACAAAGATGAATGGTGTGTTTTCTTCCCCAATGAAAAAGGGAGTAAAACGAGAAGTAATGCAGCAAGAAAGATTCAAGCAAAACACACTGCAAAGCTTTCTTACAAAGAAAGTGAACCACTGATATGACTACGGTAAACGCAGGTCCTCTCTGGAAGTTTATGGGAGACCTGGTCACCTGGGACATGGAAAAGGTCAGGGTACTCAATTTTTTGCCTCCATCTTTACCAGCAAGAGCTCCAGCCAGATTGCCCAAGTCACAGAAAGTAAAGGCAGGGACTGGGAGAATGAAGAGCTGCCCACTGTAGAAGATGATCAGGTATGAGACCATTTAAGGAACCTGGAGGTACGCGAGTCCATGGGAGCTGAAGAGATACATCCATTGGTCCTGAGAGAACTGGCAGATGAAGTGTCTAAGCCATCATCCATCATATGTGAGAAGTTGTGGCAGTCTGGAAAAGTTCCTGCTCACTGGAAAAAGGGAAATGTAACCCCCATTTTTAAACACTGAAAAAAGGAAGACCTAGGGAACTACAGACAAGTCAATTTTACCTCTGTGCCTGGCAAGATCACAGAGCAGATCCTCCTGGATACTATGCTAATGCATATGGACAGTAAGGTGATTGGTGACAGCCAACATGGCTTCATTAAGAGCAAATCGTGCTGACAAATTTGGTGGCCTTCTACAGCGGGATGACAGCATACCAACCCAGCAATTCTTCCCTGTGAGAGTGGTGAGGCACTGGAACAGTTTGCCCAGAGAAGCTGTGGCTGCCCCATCACTGGAAGTGTTCAAGGCCAGGTTGGATGGGGCTTTGAGCAACCTGGTCTAGTGGAAGGTGTCCCTGCCCACGGCAGAGCTGGAACGAGATGATCTTTAAGGTCACTTCCAACCCAAACCATTCTGTGATTCTGTGACTGTGGTTTTCCAAGCAATGGAAATGTCAAACAAGCATCACACCTTAGAACAGTAGGACAGACTAACCAATCTCAAAATCTCTTTCTGTTTTAAGATGATTCTCTAGTTTCATGTATGGCAAATTAAATAAGAGAAGGCAACAAAACACAAAAGAAGATATTGGACATGTTATTGTTTTGATAGCCTGAAACCACGTAAGACATGTTCCTGAGTAAATATTTTTTGAATAAATGAAACCACAACAGAAATCATTTTGTTAAGGCCACCTATTCTACACAGCTTCTGATAATGCTCTGACCTTTTCATTCTCTGCCCAATTATCAATAAATATCTCATTTTACACCATGAGAGACACTCCTGGTGGAAAAACAACCTCTTGTGGAAAAGTACAAGCAGCCACCCACAGCCATGTTTATGAAGTCAGTTTCGTCAGTGCTGGGTTTTTCATTTGTTTAAGATAGCTGTACATGGGTACATACAGCACATATGCATACTCACATTAGTGCTCTCACACGATATAAGGCTGGCACAAAGTAGACAGCAGGAGAGTTTACGTTTATTTTTACTTCTTTCAGTTGGCTGTATGGATCTGGTCACTATGATTGAAATGTCCTCACTAATTTTGTTATTCACTAAGATTTCTAGTCTTCTGTAAAGGGTAGTTAATAGATAACAATTAAGTTACACCCCTGCAATGATAATTTACTTAAAAAAGTATTCCAGTAAAATGTTACAGTAAATTTAAAATGAAATTCCTAAAATTAACTAAGGCATATTTACAGCACATCTATGGCTTAAGAATTGCAAATAGGACCTTCTTCTGGTAAATCAAAATGACAATTCTTCACTTCAAAGTAGCCGATTCATGTTTTGAACAATGTTTATCCACAAAGATTGATTCTGATCTTGTAACAAAAAATAATTACATCAACTCTTCTCCATACAGATACCAGCTGAGCACTGCAAAGACAAGACGGCTGAATGTTAACAGTGTATTTGTCATGAAGAGTTGCACTTTGATAAGTCTGAGCATGGATGAAAATCCCCAACTGTAGTTTGCCTGTGCTTTATAATAAACAAGTATTTGCTTTTAGACACTATTTCAAAGCTTTATATTTTAAATCTTTCAGCAGCCCACTTTACCAAAACTGCATTTCCAATACAGCATTCTCAGTAAGAAAACGAGATCAGGTCGGGTCTGGGACTAAAGCGCAGCTAACTTCCCAATGAANATGAAAATCCCCAACTGTAGTTTGCCTTCTGTGATCCTGTGCTTTATAATAAACAAGTATTTGCTTTTAGACACTATTTCAAAGCTTTATATTTTAAATCTTTCAGCAGCCCACTTTACCAAAACTGCATTTCCAATACAGCATTCTCAGTAAGAAAACGAGATCAGGTCGGGTCTGGGACTAAAGCGCAGCTAACTTCCCAATGAAAATACTCTTTAGCTGCAATTTCCTCTCAAGATATGCTTAGACTGTCTGACAAAAATGAATGTATGGAGTTGTCTGGCTTTGGACATAAGTCACATTGCTACCATTGACCAAAACAGGAGTCCTATCTGCATATCCTAGTCAGAATTGGATCTAGTCAGAATGTGTAATTTGGACACTCAGCCATCTTATTCTGTAATCTTTACATGTTTTTGCTGTAGTGACAATGCCCTCAGAATTAATCCCAACATTTGTTCCCATGACACCTCATGTACATTTTCAGTGACCTAGCTCCAAACCTCTTCCGCTTCCTTGTACTTTTTTTTCTTTACATGTTTCTATATCGGGAACAAGAAGTTGAAGAGATGTCATCCATGGCAGCAGAGAATAAAAATTCAGAGTTAGAAGAGTCAGAGAAATTACAACATGCAAAATGAAATACTAAGCAATAAATTACAGATTACCTATATCATGTACAGACAATTGCCCATCCACAGCACACAAGTCCCAGGCTCTTGTCAACACAACTATCTGAGTAATTCTGTGGATTCAAGCAGAAAACTTCTGTGTCACACTCAATTGCCACTCACAGATAAATCAACATCAACACTAAAAAGCATAGTCTGCAAAGAGTTAGAAGACAGCTTTAATTTCATAATATCTTCTTACATATATTTAAGGCACAATCCAAAACCTGCAAACATTAACCATAGAATCTCTACTACTGTGAACATTACTACTGCCTTGTGACAGTTGCTCTTGTGAGAATGAAATGTGGACACATCTTCCTTAAAAACAATCAAGGAAATTAAAAAAGGAGTTGACAAAACTTCTTTAAAACAGTCTTAACTAGACACAAAACCTAAGGCTGTTCTCTCCATATATCAGGGAGTTGGCTAGCATGAATCCAACTCTGCATATAATATATATATAAAACGTGCATTAAAATCACATGACTGTTCATACAAAATAAAGCTTAAATCACAAAACTGTGACTTGTTTTTTCCATAAAACAAATATACTATTTCAGCGTAATATAAGCAGGAAAGAAATGACAACCTGTCATTCAAAGATTGCTGAGAGTACTATACAGAATCCTGAGTAGATGGCATTCAAGATTGATATGCATTTTATTCTTGGCATTTATTACCGACTATTTATGAACTGAAAATATAGGCAATATTATCTTTAAAGATGCAATTGCTGTAGGAGAAACAGATCATTACATATTTACTTCTGGAGAAAAAAAAAAATGATGTTTTGAAGTACAGCCATGAAAATAGCAGCTTTTTTGAAGAAAAGCTCAAAGCTCCATTTAGTCATTTCCACCACACAACTTAAGTAGGATTTTCCGGTAGTCTCCTGAAGTATCACCCTGAAAAGGAATCCAGAAGAAGAAAAGTGGAATACTTGTGTTTTGAAGTACAGGAAACATTAGTATCCTAAACATAACACAACAACCAAAAGAGATGAAGCCAGAGCTGAAAGAAAGCAATTATTATCCTCCTAAAAAAGGATAAATTAAAAAGCCTATCAGTTGGAAACCACCCTAATACAAGTACACAATCTGCTCCTTTTACAACTGCAGCTGAATGTGTACATAGAAACACATTTCTTCAGCAAGCTGAATTCAGTAGACAGGTTCAACTAATTGGGAACAGTACAATTAAAAAAAAAAAACAAACATCCAAACCCAAACCACACCTCACTGAAAGCTGTGTTCCAGGGGAAAAAAAAAAGTATGAAAATACAGAAAAGTTAATACAGAAGTCCTTTTCCTTGCCATTAATGTGGATATTTTTCCAGAGGCAGCAACTGAAAGTTTCCTCTATACTATATTCAAACTTTAAAAACAAGGCCCTGATATCAAAAGATAAGAGTTGGGGGTTTTCCCACAATTTGAGAACAACTCTTTCATGCTGTGGGCAGTGAAAATCAACATGGATGCACACACAAACATGCAATTAATTGCAAAAGGCCCTGAGTTTTTGCCTGATGCTCTTGTGAGTAAAAAGTGTTCCTGGGAGTTACTCATTTACTAGTTTTGGACAATGAGGCTTGCCAATCCTTTTCACAGAACAGTTTCTGCTCATGCATTTATCTCATCCTTCATTCTCAGGTATAACTGAAAACTGTCCAAAGCAAAATTATTACACTAGGAACTATGAGACACTTCAAAGATCAGGATAAATCCTGTGCATGTGTAAAGCACAACCAGCAAAATGTGAAACATTCCTGTTTATATACGCACTGAAAGGAAAGAACTGCTGTCCACCTACACACACACACGAGAGAAGGATGTTAGAAAAATCAAACAAAGCATCCTTTCCAAGGATGTTAGAAAAATCAAACAAAGCAAAAATAAGAACTACAATTTACATACATCGACATAACTGCCCATGCATGCCCATATTTACTGAAACCAAGTTTTGAAGAAGTTCAGCCCATTAAATGGGTATGGCCTGTTCCTGAATGGTAGAATTATTTTAATGCCAGCACAAATGAAAATAAAAAAAGGGGACAGGAGGATAAAGGAGTAAAGGAAAAAACGGGGAGAGGGGGAAGACTACAGGTTTTCCACCAATGTCTCACTGTTTTTTACTCTCACACTGGTGGTTTCAGGGCACAACTACTGTAGTAAAAGCACATCTTCACACCAGATTTATACACCTGGAAAAAACTTCTGCTAGACGACCCTCTGTGGCACACTGGCAGAAAGACCATAGAGTTGCTGGCAGAAAACTCACACCAAGACTTTTTGGTGCACCCCCAGTGTCATCAGCGGAAGGAATAAATAGAGACTGAACAGATTTGTCACCTTCGTTACAAGGTCAATGAAGGTGCACTACCTATTCTCCTGCAGCTTTTATTACCCTTCCCATTGGCCAGGCATCCTCTTGACTGCTGCTACAGCTCTCAATAGCAGTAATAGGGTTGATTGACTAACTGCTAAAGAATGTGAAGTTTAGGCTATTTCCAAAATCTTGCGCTTTCAAGAGAAAGAGGAGGCAACCTTTTAAAAGCATATTAGGAGCTTTACACTTTTTCAACACATACATGAGGCAGAGCACCGCTGTTATCAGGAGGACCTATTGGTTTCTACAGGATCATATACAGAGATTGGGACAGAAACCAAGCTTAAAACCAAGTCTCTGAAACCCCTCTGGACCAATTTTTCTTCTTTCTCTGTTGGCTTCCTTCCTATCTGTAGCTCATCTAGCCCCCACACAAAAGCAAGTGCTGTCTGTTCTCTGGCACTTCAGCTTCCATTCCCCTGACAAATGCAGCAAACCAAACATAGCCAGCTACACTCAGTGCTGTTAATAGCTATTCGGCATAAGTATGCATATTCTACTAGCAGAAAGGATGTCACTTGATGGAAAATAAAATCTCCAAGACCTACAGTGATGTCTGCATAGAGGGATCTGCCATACATCCGCTTGTATTCTGCACGTATGTCCAGCAGGTCAACCTCGCTGCGTGATACCATGATTCGAATCAGAGTTCTGTCTTTTGTTCCTGCTCCCTAAAACAAACAAAACAACAATATAATGTATTAATAATGTGTGGAAATGCTTCAGCTGAACAATTAATAAGCTGTACAAGCATTAAAAAACCCAAACAAACCAACAAATAAAATCCCCCAAAGGAACAAACCAAAACCTCACCACACAGGGACGTATTCTGTCACAGGGACATACCTTCATAGCTTTCTGTAATCTCTCTGCAAAAAAAGCTGGTGTGTTCTTGAGGCATTTAACTGCAAAAACGAACAGCATTATAAAAATCAGGTATTTCCCCTCAATCAGAACTCAGTTGTTACCCTACATAGTTACACGCTTTACTGATAAATAAACATACACTTCATACAATGCAGCTTCCAATCCTTCAGTTAGTCACCAAAATGATTTTTAATCCAAACAGTAGCTGCAATAAAGTTAAAGAACCTGCAACATAGCCCAAAGGAAACTTTTCCATCACTAGAAACCATCTAATGCGAACCAGCCATAACCAGATTCTTGTTTATCAAGGCAAAAGAGGGGATGTGAGGGGGCAGATGGCTTGAAGGAACAAATAGTAGCGTCCCAGGCTTTTTCCTAATTTAAGAATTTTTAGCCCATACATCCGCAACACATGACAAAATTAAGTGCTGCCCTAATACAAGTTGGGAAGCCACCTACAACAGAAACCTGACCTTATTTTAAAGCTAATCACAATTTTTTTTTCAGCCACCAAGTTCACCAGGACTCCTGAAAAATTCTTAACCTGTTTATTTCATAGTGACTGGATTTTTTACTTACTTAGAACAGCTCATTAGAAATCTGAAAGAGCAAAATCTAAATCAAATTACTGTGATGTTAATCAGGATAATGAAAGAATTCTCCCTCACTCATCAGATTTAAAATCTATATATTGATCCTATGTTGGTTGCAAGCACACAATCATGCAATCTGTGGCAAACTACACAGAAAACAAGCCACACCTTTCCTATATTTTATAGCACAAAAAGGTATCATAAGCTATTACATAAAATCAGTACAAAACAAAACAGGTAAACCTAAATATATATTTCACAGCAACACACATTTTATATAGGAAAAAGTACTTCTCTGAGTAGGAAAATGTAGATGAGAGGTAGCAGTTCACCACACACAATTCTCAATGATATGTACAATATAATTCAAAAACGAATGACAAATGAAATGCATGTTTCTCTATCACTGCATTTAGCTAAAACAACACACTTGCACTTTAAGATGTTTGAAGATGTTATTGTAAGTTACCAGTTGCACAATCCAGAAAGCTTTAAAGAAAGCAAAATTAAATATTTTCAATTAGAAAACCTTTTTTCTTTTCTGAAAATAAGGTTCATAGAACAAATGATGCTACCATCAACTGACAGAGATATATATATACGCGTGTATACATATATATACACATATAAATAAAACCACCAAACAAAACTCTATTCAATAAAGGAGAATAACTCAAAAGATTATTGACTTATTTGTACATTGCATTCCCAATTCTGAATCTGTATCTACATGGAACCTGAAAAATGACTACAGAGCCCCAAGAAGTCAAAGTGACAACACATTCTGTTTGCTGGGGTGACCTTTTCCTACAAACACTGGGAAATATTTATTCTCCCTAAGATCTGTTGTCTAACAATACTTTCTGAGGTGACAAGTTCTGAAGGCTTGAAAAGATCTGTGAGCTCTCATACCAATAGAGCTGGACCCAGTTTAGTTAATTAAAGGGCTAGTATAGTGGCAACCTGGCCAAGCAGAGTAAGAAAAACAGTTACATAGTTAACATATGCACAAGACAGGACTGAAAAAAATGTGGCTTTTATAATTCATTCCCATTTTGCAAGACTTTGTTACAAAACTCCATGAAAAATATCTGTTGTGGTTCAGCCAAATGCCCTCTCCCATCTTGTTTCCCAAATGACACAAGTATGTTTTGGAGTTTTTGGGGGCAGTTTTTTGTTTCTTTTCTGTTTTGTTGTTGGTTTTGTTACTTTTCTAGTCACTATGATATTCAAAAACAAAGAACACCATTCTTAACAGCAAGATACCACAGTAAATTCGCAGTAATAAACAGAAAAATAAATGGAGATGTAAAGAAGCAGTCTTGTCTAAGAAACAAGAGACAACAGAACAGAGAAAGAGGTCCACAATTTTAAGTAAAATAAAACACTTCAAATAGAAGTACTGCACAATTTGAGACCTTGTCCCAACCTCATGGACGCTAATGACTACCTCCCCAAGGACAACAGTAAACTTGAGGTAGGAGTCTTTCAAGTACTGGAGGCACTTAACAAAGCTCTAACCACAAAAAGGAAATGTGGAAAAAATTACCCCTTTCCAATCAAATTTAAGTTTTCTTTCTAGTAAAAAGAGGCAGAGGTAACTAATTAGAGGGTTGATGTCTGTATTCTGCTTGATTTCTAAAGCTGTCCCAAATATTCCACTCTTACTGACTCAGCAGCTGGCACAAGCTCTCATCACTTCTGAAAACAAAGCCAAGTACAGATAATAATCCTTTCCCTATTTTAATGTATGAAATCTAAATTCTGCAGCTGCCTCAAGCAAAAGTTTCATCTGTCATTATGAAGCGAATTAAGTGCCCTGCTTTACTAACCCCAGGCGACTTCACAGAAAGTTCAAAATAAAATGCAGAAAACCAGAATTATTACTAAGAATCCTTAGTATCCTTAGCTGGAGTCACAGATGCCACCAGCTAAGCCAGTTGTAGCAGAATACCAGGAATGAACTGGCTAAGACAAAACATACCAACTGCCAGCATGCCCTTTTCCAGGTCTCCAGACATTTCACAGCAAATGCTTTTCTCGATGTCCCGGTTACACATCCTCTGGTACTCACTGAAGACTGTTAATGGCAGAGAAAGATTTCAGGAGTCAGCCTCTCAGAAAGAGGGGGCACTGGTGCATGCTGGATGGCTTCATTTCAATCACACTTCTCAACTAGATGCTACAGTATACTCACTCAAGTTTTAACATCTCAAAGACTAATACTATTTTATCACCTGCACTGTTCCATTTACATGTTGCTGTGCTCCTTCTAGCTTGTCTGGTTCTGTCCTCATTTTTAAAGAGCTAGACCAATAAATCACTGTAAAGCAAACAGTGAAAACTGTTCTAGGAAAGTTCTGGGTGTCAATAAAATTAAGAAGAAAACATCCAGGTTCTCACACAGACCCCATCCCCTTCCTCTCTACATAAGGGCCTCAGTATGTAGCACATTTCTACATAGTTACAAAAACATCTCCAGCATTACTATATAGACCAACGTAACACCTAATCACTAGCAAGTAAGAGGGGAAGGGAATGATTTAAAGTGTCCTGTGCACACACAAGCATGCAAAATTGAAACAATCTTAGTTTTTCAAGTCTTTTATCAGAGAAACATTTGAACAAGAATGACCTCTACCTTCTCTGATATTTAAGAATACTATTATAATGTCCAGCTCTTGTGTATTTTTTCCCTCAGCAGAATTTGCCCTGCTTTTCACTGAGGTATCATTATATTCATTTTACAGACGGGGGAAAATTCAAGCACAGAGCACTGTTGTACATTTATATCATCACATATAACAGAATCAAGTTACCATTTATGTAGGGGACACCATTACCTGCTCTGAGGTGGGCCCTGCTTCTTGCACACAAAATGGCATTGAATTTGGATTCATCAGTTCCTAGACGGTTCTCTCCAGCTGCATATAGCTCCTAAACATAGAAGGGAATTCACACTTCATTACTCAGAAAAGCAGTAACACTTGACAACCTGAGTTACAGATCTGCTTCCTTGAATGTTCTCCTTTTATATTTAGTTCTTAGTGTATGTACTGCTGGAAAACAGAAGCAAGTTAATAAGTAGCAGCTAGCTCTAACCTTCCTAATATATGCTATGCTTGCAGTCTTTCTAGCTTACTGATATGTAAGTGTTCAAACACAAGAGCTCCAGATTACTGAAGAAGGGAAAATTGTTTAAAAGGTATCTGAAAATTGTTCTTCCTAACAGGGTTTGTGTCTACCTTTTTCTCTACTCCCCTAGGTCTATTCTAGGACATTCTCATCTCTTGCTAAGGCATAGTATGTAGAAAGCTAATCACATTACTATTTATGTTGCAGTAGTGTGCTGAAATGATCCAGGGTTTTCCTCTTTGCTATGTGGTGCAATGGAACATGCAAAAAAAATTAACTGGGTTACTGAGTCCAATTACTTTATTTGCTGCAGAAATCCAGAGTTCCTTAACAGCAGGCAAAGGTGTTGAATACATTAAAATTTAATCAAAACTCTTTTAATCCTCAACACTCTTGGATCCATTCCCTTAAAAAGCAGCACAATGGAGCCACCCAATACATGGAAAAGTCAGATAACTGACAGAATGAGAGATTAAAAAAAAAACCTCTGGACTCTATTACCAAGAACTTCGTATCTCTGTAATGGAGCTACATGGCTCTGCTGCTGTGTCAGGGCCCTTCATATCACATTCACCCACTGAAACATAAGCATTACAACAGAACTCACAAGGTGACCAAAACTAGGAATAAGCAGAAACCACACAGTCAAATTTCAGTGTATTGAGTTGACTATACTAAGAAATGATGAGGAACATCTACTGACCTGCACATCTTTTTGGACAAGAGCCATGTCAACACTTGTACTTTCATCTCTGTTTCCCTGAAAGAATTTGAAGATACAAAAGTGTTACTGGTGGGTGCTTTTTTTTTCCCTTTTTTTTTTTTTTTTTTTTTTTTTTTTTTGAAAAACCTGCCCCCTACAACCCACCACAAAAACAAACCCCAAANATATAAGTGAAATTTTCTTAATTGCTTGAGTCTGTTTATTGTTTTGTATTTTGGGGTTTTTTTGTTAGTTGTTTTTTGTGGGTTTTTTTCCCTTTTTTTTTTTTTATTTATTTTCTTTTATTGAAAAAACTGCCACCTGCAAACACACACAAAAACCAAACTCCAAAATACGAGCATGCAAATACCTGAGAGAGTGAAATCAAAAGCCTCTGAAAGTGTCCAGAAGTGTCACTTTTTATTGCTTCCTCCAGACTTTTCTTAAATTCTGGAAGAGACACAGAGTCATGAATAATCATACAACCCTGCTCATTTTCTAACTTTATGTTTTCAGCCAGTGATTAAGAAGAAAAGGAAGAAATCTGTAATGAAACTATAACAAATCTAACCTGCTTTGTAGACCCTGCTGAGTTCCTGAATATGCTCATTACTGCGAGAAGCTAAGATTTCAATGAGACAATTTTCATCTGTGCCAATGCCCTGAAAGAAAGCATAAGGAAAAAAACACACTTCAGATTCTGATCTTAATTACACAATCTAGTATAAAAGAAATGGAATAAACAACAAAATCACACAGAATCACAAATCCTAAGGGTTAGAAGGGACCTTGAAAGATCATCTAGTCCAACCCCCCTGTGAGAGCAGGGTAACCTAGATTACATCACACAGGAACTTGTCCAGGCGGGCCTTGAATACCTCCAATGTAGGAGACTCCACAACCCCCCTGGGCAACCTGTTCCAGTGCTCTGTCACTCTCACAGTAAAGAAGTTCCTCCTGATGTTCACATGGAACCTCCTATGCTCCAGTTTGCACCCATTGCCCCTTGTCCTATCACTGGACATCACTGAAAAGAACCTAGCTCCATCATCCTGACACTCACCCTTTACATATTTGTAAACGTTGATGAGGTCACCCCTCAGTCTCCTCTTCTCCAAGCTAAAGAGACCCAGCTCCTTCAGCCTCTCCTCGTAAGGGAGTTGTTCCACTCCCTTCATCATCCTTGTGGCTCTGCGCTGGACTCTTTCAAGCAATTCCCTGTCCTTCTTGAACTGAGGGCTCCAGAACTGGACACAATATTCCAGATGAGGCCTCACCAAGGCAGAGTAGAGGGGGAGGAGAACCTCTCTTGACCTACTAACCACACCCTTTCTAATGCACCCTAGGATGCCATTGGCCTTCTTGGCCACAAGGGCACATTGCTGCCTCATGCTCATCCTCCCATCCACCAGGACCCCCAGGTCCCTTTCCCCTTCACTACTTTCCAGCAGGTCAACCCCCAACCTGTACTGGTCCATGGGGTTGTTCTTCCCCAGATGCAAGACTCTACACTTGCCCTTGTTGAATTTCATCAAGTTTCTCCCCACCCAACTCTCCAGCCTGCCCAGGTCTTGCTGAATGGCGACCCAGCCTTCTGGTGTGTCAGCCACTCCTCCCAGTTCAGTATCATCAGCAAACTTGCTGAGGGTACACTCAGTTCCCTCATCTAGGTCGTTGATGAAAATATTAAACAGCACCCGTCCCAGCACCGACCCCTGAGGGACTCCACTGGTCACAGACCTCCAGCTAGATTCTGCCCCACTGACCACAACTCTCTGCCTTCTTCCTTTCAACCAGTTCTCAATCCACCTCACTACCTGATCATCAAGCCCACACTTCCTTAGCTTATCTATGAGGATGCTGCAGGAGACAGTATCAAATGCCTTACTGAAATCAAGATAAACCACATCTACCACTCTACCATCATCCATCCACCTGATTACTTCCTCATAGAAGGCTATAAGGTTGGTCAAACATGACTTCCCCTTGGTAAAACCATGTTGGCTGCTCTTAATGACCCCCTCATCCTTGATATGTCTAGAGATGGTGTCAAGAACAAGTTGTTCCATCACCTTTCTGGGGATGAAGGTAAGGCTGACCGGTCTATAATTACCCTGGTCCTCCTTCTTGCCCTTCTTATAGACTGGCGTGACATTTGCTATCCTCCAGTCCTCAGGCACCTCTCCCGTTTCCCAAGACTTACCAAAGATGATGGAGAGTGGCCTAGCAATGACCTCCGCCAGCTCCCTCAGCACCCGTGGGTGCATTCCATCCAGACCCATTGATTTATAGATGTCCAGATTGCTTAACTGATCCCTAACCCAATCCTCATCTACCAAAGCAAACTCCTCCTTTATCCTGACTCCTTCTGGGGCTCTTGGAATCTGGGGCCCCAGGAATCTGCGGCCCCCAGTGAGAGTCTGCAGGAGTAAAGACAGAGGCAAAGAAGGCATTCAGCACCTCTGCCTTCTTTATATCCTCTGTCTCCAGATACAACTCAAATATATATATAAATACAACTCAAAATATAATCTTTTTACAGGGGAAGTCAAAGCAAGTAGTTTAAGTGCTACTTATAACATATTTCCGAGACAGAGATGTATTAAAGATACAAATTGAATAGATAATTAAAATAATTATGAAAACAAAACTTCATTCTAAGATGTCATCTTTCACTCCAGATTTCAGGCATTTTAAGAATCATTTTTTTTTCCACCATTATCAGTGATTTTACTTTTAATAGGTAAATTTCATTCACTAATAAACAGCAGTTGTAATTACAATGAACTTAATATTATTTCATCCTCTTAGCTACTTGAAAATTGTGGCCAAAGAACATGTAAATATATGTATTGACTCAGAAATTTAAATATTTATTTCACCTTCATTTAAACATTGTCTTGAAATACAAATATTTCATTATTTTAAAATCCTAAATGTTTATAAACCCCTAAATGCATATAACATAGTTTCACTCTTTTAAGGAGGAAGTATACAATCACAAAATCATAGAATAGTTAGGGTTGGAAAGGACCTTAAGATCATCTATTTCCAACCCCCCTGCCATAAGCAGGGGCACCTCACACTAAACCATGCCACCCAAGGCTCTGTCCAACCTGGCCTTGAGCACCGCCAGGGATGGAGCATTCACAACTTCCTTGGGCAACCCATTCCAGTGCCTCACCACCCTAACAGGAAAGAATTTCTTCCTTCTATCCAATCTAAACCTCCTCTGTTTANGCCACCCAAGGTCCAACCTGGCCTTGAGCACCGCCAGGGATGGAGCATTCACAACTTCCTTGGGCAACCCATTCCAGTGCCTCACCACCCTAACAGGAAAGAATTTCTTCCTTCTATCCAATCTAAACCTCCTCTGTTTAAGTTTTAACCCGTTACCCCTTGTTCTACCACTACAATCCCTAATGAATAGTCCCTCCCCAGTATCCTTATAAGCCCCCTTCAGATACTTCCATAGTATTTTAGAAGATGTTCACCATGGGCTAGGAAAATATGTTTTTGAGCTGAGGGAAAAGATAAAAGGAAGTGCAAAAATATACACCCTTTCCGAAATCTTTATGAGCCTAGTTTACCGAACTATTCTTGAGCACTGAATGTAAAGCTGCTGTCAACTCTAAGTTAAGCATTGTCATAATCAGTTTCACAATTCAAAGCAAAACCCCAGAAATAAAGATGCAGTGGCTGGCTTAGAAGATGGCTTATTCAAGACTATGTAATAAATGAACTGCAGAGACTGTTAGAACTCAATTTCTGCCTCTTTTTTTGTGTGTACTTATTTACTAATATATTTTTGTTACAACACAAACCCATCAAATAGTCTTTTATCTTTAACCTATGGGAATAATATTTCTCAATTTTTTCATCACGTAATACCAAGAAATGGAGTACAGGTCAGACAAACAGCAGGTTCAATATCAGGATAGAGAGGAGGGGATGTAAATCCAAGCTTTTAAATGACTACCAAAAATTTTATCAGCTCAATTATTTCCTCTATCTTCTAAACTTATATCTCCTACACAAACCTTTATAGCTTCCTTGATTTCATAAGCATCGAACATGACAGGTGTCTTCATCATTGCTAAGATTGTCTTCTCAAAGTTACCTGATAGCTCAGACTTGAGATCCTTGATCAAATCCTAATAAGAAATAAAAACGGGAAAAAATTGCATAAAGACCAAAGCTGACATAGTAAGGACAAAAACTGTGCATTTTAATTAGAATTCTTTATGTATAAGCATCAATAATGTATCTCCAAATAAAGTTATTCCACTTAACAACACTAAACCCAGCATAAGGTAACATGTACATCTAGATAACTAAGGTCCAATTAAATTGACTGAACAGATCAAAGAGTCAAAGGAACCATTTAGCAAAGAAATTGCTTTATGTATTTCATTTGAAACACTGCATGAAAAAGTCAAGAGTAAGTAAAAGCTGAACCCTAAACAGGCTATGATTTGTGAACCTTCTTTCCCATAAGCAACTTCCAATCTTTTTTTCTAAACGCTAAGTCTTCTAACTTCCAGTGAAGGAATGAAGGCTCTTATTTCTTCTTCCTTCTGTTCTCATAATGTATTTACCTTTCCATAAGCTGTTTTGAAGGACAGGATGATCTGTTGCCGTTGCTTGTTTGAACGACTTCCAAGACAATCTATAATCGCCTGCTCATCAGTTCCTATACACACACACAGACACCACAGAATGAGCATGCATGTCATGTCAGGACTCAACTTTCTATTTTCATTTGGTCCTATCTCACCTAAACCCTTCTGAAGGATATGCATGCTTTTAAGTCATCTACAGTATCTATTCTTGTGTATGACCACAGAACATCAAGCTCTACTCCCAATAACAAATACAGCACAAATACAAAAAGAAACCAAGCCCAAAGCCAACTACCAAACTTATTACCAAGGACAACCACATATAAACTTACCCACTCAGTACATGCATAACAAAAGAGAAAGCTCAGTGTTGAATCAAGGCTCCAACCCTTCTTTTATATGAAAAAAAGACTAGTCTGCTCACCAAATCCTTTCATGGCCTTCCTTAAGACTTCTGCATCCTTCAGAGGGTCAAATGCCGGTGCCTCAGTGATTGTGCCTCGGTTTCCATGCTAAAATAAGACCAAGCTGAGTTGCATATTAATGCTAATCAATTAAAGACTGTTTTACTACATAGTAAAGATGACCACTAGAACCAACTTTCTTCATGTTAGAGAAGTAACAGAGAAATTCCAAAAAACCCCTACCTGAAACAATTTGGAATTTCTATTTCCAAATTATGAGAAAATGCAAAGTCATGAACATTCACTAATACAAATATGCTGTCCAATTAATTTAAGTTTTGATGGAACTGTATATACAACTGGCAATACTTTGTTAAGTTAGGGAAGGCAAATTTCACTACATTTGAATTCACATCAAACCTTTCTTCTTGGACATTATGGTAAACCAGCATTTATTTCAAAACCTGAGCCTATATTGCTTGCATTTGGAAAGTACCTATCTCTTTAGTCAAACTTCTTTTAATCAGTTTTGGGTTTGGTTTTGTTGGGTGCTTTTTTTTTTCTTTCAATTTTAGAGCCACTTTATATTCATATACATATACACAAAGAAAATGTGAAGAAACACATATATGATCACATCTCAAAACAGCAGCACTGATGCTCTTACTGTTGCAGGAGAGATTGTAGGGCTGTACTTACTCCATAGGAGGGCACAGATGGATTCACAGCTGGGCCTGGTGGATAATTTGGCACAGGTTGCTGCCCTGGGTAAGTTGCTGATGGTTGTCCTGGATAGTTCATAGGTGGTGGTGTGGGCTGGCCTGGCACAGGGCCACCTGGGTATCCTGGATAAGATGGCATTCCTGATGGTGGATTTCCTCCGGGTGGAGGATACCCTCCATAAGCGGGCTGTTGTCCTGATGGAGGTTGCCCAAAGCCACCTGGAGGGACTGGGGGATAACCTCCAGGTGTTGAAGGGTATACGCCTTGTGGTACGTATGTTCCACCAAAGGTCCCTGCCACATTGGATGCCTGCAATGACAGCCAATAAAGCAAGAGGTAGGAAGGTATACAAACAGTAGAGATTCACTAATGGGTTTAATACAATACAACCTACCCCCTCTGACACAGACACATAGGTAGCTCTGAATCTGCAAAAAACTTTGCATTTATGTCTTACTAGCATACAAGATGTGAAAAAAAACCCATGTTCCATTAACTTTTGCTTTACTGTAATCATCAGCTTTCGTACATGAAGAAGAACAACCAACAGTCACATACCTGCCACTGCATCCAGCATGACATACCACTCACACAGAACAGCACCAATAGCCACCACCTCTTATTCTAAGAATTTACACTGATTAATCCCAGCAACACAAAAATGCTTTCCCTTTTCTGTCCATGACTGCCTTATATGACCACAGCATCATCTGAGTGCAGGGATTTACTGCAAGCAATCCCTGGCTGCACTAGATGCATTACCATTTAGTTTATAATGAGCAAGTTCCTGGACTACATTTGGAAAGACATCTGCAGAAACTGCCAGAAAGATACTCCACTGCACATGCAATACCATCTTCCACGACATACTCAGGCCCTCTTCTCTAGGGGAACTAGACAGGCTGACATTTGATGATTACAGTGACCACAGAAGCTAGTTGCTGCAGATATTGCACTGCGCACCCTAGGTAATTTGTTGCTCAGTTTGACTGCTGGCTGCCAAATCACTTAATATAATCTGCATCAGAAAGGCATCTGTAATGCAGATGTCTTCCTACAAACTGTGTATTTGTTATGCAGCATAACAGCTTTCTGAAGGCTAAGTTGTCAGAAGTGTCACTTGATTCTACTCTATGAAAAAAGTCACACTGGAAATGTCTGTATTTTCTTCAATCAATGTAGAAGGTTTTTGCTGCCATCTGTTAAACATCAGTGCTTGTAGGAGACTGCTGATCTCATATTCTTTTCAGGGATGAGTCACTGATACCTCAAATTGCACAGCCTTGTTCCTTACAAAGGCTGGCCAAAACCCAGGTAATAGGCAAAATCTGGACTGTGTTTGTCAACGTGAATATATTGACAATGGACACTCAGTGTCAATAGTCTGTTCTGCTATTCCTGTACACAGCAAAACCCGAATTATATTACTTTTACACCCATGACTTTTGAAGTTAGGCTCTTAAATCAACATTTAACTAGTGGTCTCATTTCCTAAAATAGAGGAATAGATTGCAGTAATCATTTTCTTCAACAGATGACACTGAATGCTCAACACCTAAACAGACTAGACATAGAAGCACAGAACTCAAGTGATAAACCTCTCAGTGACAATGCCAGAAACACACCTTGCACTTAAAGAAGTAACAGTAAAATACACTAAATGAAAGCAAACTCACCATTCCAGCCATGTTGTTGGGACTGAACTGAGTGGCATAGCCAGCCACATTTTCTAGACCAATTGGAGGTGGATTTAAAGGTGGACAGGCAGCACTGCCCCAGGGACTGCTACCTGAAATCAAACACAGCTGTGCTGAAACAAGAAACTAAATGTTTTTAAACTCATTCTTCACTATTTACATTTCTAATATAAAGTCTGTTCAACACTAGGAATTTGGGAGAAGGAAACTCAACTAAAGAGGTGATGGGTAGCAGTGCAATAATGATATAAAGAGAAACCTCACTTGATATTTCTAACCACATTAGTTACTGTTGAACCTATAAAACTCTCATTTAAAACAACTCTAAGCATATTTCAAGGTTAACACTCAAGAGTTAATACTGTAAACACCATGTTTTGATTAGAAAGTAGTTTCTCTTACTCTACAAATTTGTCTGGGTATTCTAGTAGGAAGATTATATTAATTATTTTTAGGCTACTAATATGAGATGCCTAAAGAGCATGATACAATACATTCACAGACACCTACATTACAAAACTCGACTGCACACAGCAATACAGTGTTCTCTGCATAGCAGTCTAACTAAGCCAGAACATTCAGAGGGATGTTCTGGGAGGATAAATCTTGCACAGAAACTGGATTTATCCTCCCAGGCTAGTCTGGCTTCTCACGGTACACTGCTTCCCCTTCCTGAGTTCACTTGCCTAACTCCACATTTCACCACAACCACACGACTCCAGTCCTTTCCGTCAACAATGCCAACAACTGTGAAGTTCATTATTGACAACTGTGTTCACCCTGATACCAGGCATAATTCATCAGCTTTATATTATTATAATTGATACACTTTTCACCAGCCCTCTCCCTTCCATATACAACCATCTGCCTAAGAACAGTGAATTAGAAATAATGTCATAATTAAAGCCCTACTTTATTGTTGAGTACGTTCTTAAATTGTGTGACCGTTTTCTTTCCAAACTCATTTTTCTCACCAGCTGTCTTCAAGAATCAGTACTGACAAGACTGACATTTATTGATTTTGGCCAAATTATGACCGTGTCCTAGTGCTGTGTGCTTCATTTGAGATGAATGAAAATGGACTTCATATGAGCACATGGTAGAGCACCCATACTATATAAACCAGAATTCCCACCCAAGATAAAATAGCATTTAACAAGAGAGCACAGAAAGTTTTGGTAACTCATGAAAAGCCTCCACAGTCTCCTTCTTCATCCATGCCATCTTTCCACTCCAAATAGGACCACCACAGCCATTTAACATTTATTTCGTCTAAACAACTTACCTGGGGCTGCTGATGGATATCCACCCGCTGGGGGATAGCCAGGGTAACTCATCGCAAAGATCTGAAAAGTTAAGTGTGATACAGTTAACGTCTGTAATGTCTCCCTAATTACATCACACAAAATTAACAGGCAACATGTTTGCAGTAGCCAGTTCCCAAAATTTATACATACTTTGTCCAAGTGGCACAGGGTTTTCCAAAGGAAATCTCCTCCTATTACCTTCTGCTGGACCAATAAACACATTCAGATATCTCAGTAGTTGTAGAGTCACTCCTCAAACTATTTTTTTTTTTTGTTTCACTTACTCCTTATTACTCCATCTATTATGTTGTTAAGATCGTATTACTTGAAAATGCTTACTTCATCATGCTATTATACTCTTCAGAAGTTTATAACCTATACAGAACAGTCTTCTTAATCAAGAGTAGAAAATCATCTGACAAACAAGCCACATCTTCAATTGAGTAACTTTATGAGAACTGTTACAAGGCACTTAAATGCAAATGTCCACAAAAGTGCAAGGTCAAAGTAAGGAGAAGGACTACACCTCATGCTTACAGCATTGCCATAAAGTACAAAAGGTTTACTGAGAGGACCAGAACAAATTGGTGGATAGTGCCTTTGTCAGCACTGAAGTGCACAAATTCATTGGTTCCAAAACAGATGTGAAGGTCAAAAAGGAAAACTACAAGAAGGACAAAACAAAACTTAATTTCCAGAACGCATCAAGCCTCATTTTTAAACCTAATAATTATCAGGAAGAATGGTAAAAGTAACTAAAGGGAGATTGTTCCAGATGAAGGACAATCAGTCTGAATTCTTTCAAAGCTATCTTTAGTGACAATTCTCAGTCTATTTTTAAACTGCTGTGCAAAGACAATCTCTTTCCTTTCTTTTCCCTAAGGCACAACCTTAAGCACTTGGCTCGTTTTGCTGTGTTTTGGATTTCAGCTGTGAAGTTTCGGTTTAGGTTTGGTTTGGGTTGTGGGGGATGCTGTTTTTGTGATACGGTTATCATTTTGCAATATCATGCTAACTTCCCTTTCTGGTTTGCACGGCTCTTTTGTATAGCAACAGATGAACTAGAAAATAATTTTTTTTTTCTTAAAGGAAAATCTTCCATTTATTTAAAAGCTCTTTGGAGTACACATTGCATGTACTCATTTAGATTTAAAGAGAGAGAAATGAATGAACAAAAACCTGCAATGAACATAGCAGACTATAACTAAAAACTCTACCTTTCCTCTACTCCAGTATTTAAAGCATCTAACATAAATGAGCAGTTTCTCAGCATAAAAACTTCTTTATCAGTAAATAAAGGATGCCTTTAACAGGAAAATAATTATTTCTGTGCATGCAAATTTATGCATTACCCTTCCATTTATGCCATTTGTTCATACTCATTCATCCTACAAACCGAAGCACAAGGTGGGGTCAGGCACAGGTGTAATCATTACCCTTCTTCTCATGGGTGTAACAGAGTTAACAATTCAACCAGCTATGCATGTGAGGCCACCAAGCAGGACACACAGGTGAGAAACTTGCTGACATTTTACAGAATTGGGCATTAAATCAGTAAACTGTCAATCACAAAGAGCCACATTTAAACCTCAAAAAAGGTCCTGGGAATTCAAAGCCACTCAAAACCATCTTGGCCCAACTCTGCATATTCAAGTGAAAGAACAGACTACAGCTTAGCTCACATGACACCATTCATAACCAGGTTATATCTAGCTCACAGAAATTTTTATATTGTAACAGATGGTTAAAAGATGTTCTCCACAACACAGTAAATGTTTTTCCCACATTCTCTTCAGCCTTGGTTTTCAATGAGATCTTTCGCTGCAGTCTATCTAGGAGTTTTAGAATAACTTAAATATCAAGGCTGTTGCTAGCACCTATTCTACCACCTCCACACAGGGCCACATTAAGAAAAACCTGAATATTCCAGAGTGGATTCTTGAAAGTTCAAAATAACACCACTACCCATAACACTGTCACTCTTTCACTTGAGAGAGAAGAGTCTGCTGTAAGAATCAGCATCAGATCAGCTGCTATAGATGAAGAAACAAGCTTTTGATTATACAAGCACTTCTCTACGTGACTAAGCTCTGTGGAATTTTTTGAATTTTTCAAATGCAAACACAGTGCTAAAACCTGCAGCACCAAAGCCAGCATACAATTACTTGTGCACTATACATAAGGGAGGGCAAACAGCATATACAGCAGTCACCAGGGAGGGCAGACTTATTTTTCCAGGTGCATTATTCCCCAATGCATATCCTACAGTAAGATTTGGTTCTTATCTGTGTCCATTTTATAAAGCTAAAGCTAAATCTTGGGGAACAGTCTCTGCTGGTTCATCCCTGCCATCTACTGTTAAGCAGAACAATGAATTTTTACTTTTAAATATTCACTAACATCAATAGCATGAAGGCATAGTAGCAGCCACCTCGGATCTTCTTCAACACTAAGAGAGACAATGTCCCAGCCTGAACATCTTCAAAAAGATACAGCACTTCACTGCAGCTCTAACATGAACATGGTAAAGCTAAACATTTTACTAAAACAGATACAAACCCAGGTTGTAAAACCCATACAAACAGCACTTGCAAGATATTGCTATCCCAAGGGAATCATAATTGCTGGAGGCAATGCCTGCTGTTAATCACCCAAGGACCGTTAAGACTCCAAGCTTTTGAGTCCAAAAATCAAAACCAACATTTCTGGTTAGAGCTGAAAGCAAAACAGATGTTCTACCCCTTCGACAGAAAAAGAGAAGGCAGCTTCCACCTTCCTGGGCCTTTATGCTCTTAACAGTTTGTGTGTTTGACTACAGGAGGTAGCCACCAGGCCCCAGCCACATGTTGGTATGTCAAAACCAGGCAGCAGAGAAGTGGCTCAGCCTGATGCCTGTAATGCTCATGCTGCTAGCTCCAGTCCCCCACTGCCTCTGGGAATGTATGTATGCAGGGAAGTGGGTGAGCCCAGGAAGAAAAACAAAATCAAACACTAAACAACCCCATTATCACCAAAACAAAAAGTCAACCAAAAGCCAGAGAAGGAAGCTGGGCGCTTCAGAGCCTCACTACATTGGTAATTTGATTTATGCAATAAACCCAGCCATGGTACTAAAATAAAGAATAAAAAAGATTATTACTCAAGATATTCAAAAACAAACAAGAAAACCCACATTCTTAACACGGATAATGTCAACAAATTATTACAGCATTTAAATTATTATTTTTTTATCATATGCAACCATAATTGTTTCTTTTTAGTTTGTGTAAATACAATAATGACAGGATACTGCCCCAGAAATGATAAGATGCCTTTTCAATAAGTTCTATGTACAATTTTAAGTCAGAAAGGCATGGGGTTTTGGTTTTGTTTGTTTGGTTTTTCCTGTGGCAGAGAGTGGGGAGCGATGGATTGGGATTTTTCTTAGCAGGGTTGGTATGTTTGCTTTTAATCCTATGTAGAACGTTCCTTTCAAACTGGGAAAGGAAAAAAGTGAAAGAGCCTTTTGGCAACTGAAGCTGAAGTTGAGAAATAACAGCAAAGTTCATTGGCAATCTGAAAAAATGTTACTATATATACATAAAAATATTCCACTTGCTTCTTTCAAATGCTGCATTTATCCAGGACTTTTCCAAGGGGAAATTTTCCCACACTGGTTTGATCCAAAATCATACTGACTTCTTATATTCAAAAACTTCCCTCATCACTACCTCTTCTCTACCTCATCAAGGCTCTGTTGGCCATTTCTCTAACTTTGCAAATATTTACTCCTTTAAGTTAACTTTCCCAACCATTCCCATAACCTTGTCTCTATTTCATCTTCTAAGCCCATCTTCCCAAATTTCTTCTGCTACATCCATAGCATTTTACTAAAATTGTTGGTAATGAGCAGCACTTGCCTACTGACAAAGTGGTAACACAGACCAGGAACAGAACATGCACATGTCCACCCTGCTATATAAATACCGTGTGGATGGATACAGGAACAGCAAGATCTGTGTTTGCTCAGCCATGAAAGAAAGTTGCACATAAGAGAAGAAAAAAAATCCAAATCACCAAACCACACACAGAAAGAGGGAGTGCCCTGAAGGAAAAACAGAACAAAGACTGTTTAAGTTCTCTCCCCATTCCCACCCTGGAGGTCCACCTCAAAACTCTAAATAAAGATCTGAGGTTTTTATTCCTGTAATGGACTTTGCTATCTCAATTTACATTGCAAACTGTGAACTGCTCAGGCAGCATTTTCCTGTTGCTTTGGCAGCTAAGAGAGAACAGCCCAGTTCATAAGAGATTAAATATAAAATATACTTTCAATGGGAATCTTCAAATAAGCTCCTCTCAGTCACAGCACAGCAGAAAATGACAACTGGAGATACTTATAATAAAAATACACATTACACTAACATGGCAAAAGTAAAGAATAAAATCTTAAGACTGCCAGAAAAATTCTGTTTCAAGGTGCAATAGAAATAAACGCAGCAGCTATATTCACACCCATCCCTGGATTTTTTTTGGTGGCTGCTGTCCAGGCTCCAGCTATATCAAGGTCCAGTAATTTGAGGATAAAAAAAGGATGAAAAGACCACGACCTATATTTGTTCAAAATAATCTGTTTAATTATGCCTGTTTCCCAGGGAACACTGAGTAAAGTTAACCTTTGGCCTTTACTCCTCCCTCCAGATTAATTACCAGGATGTACTATGAAAGGCTGCCTAAAGCTATAAATTACAGAACCTGCTCCAAGACTGATCCCTGATTGTGAAACCAGCAGAAGAGAATTTATCACCTTACAATATGCTGTGGATTTTTATCAGAGGTGAGCTGAGTCATCCACCGCTGCACTTTTACAAGACAAGGTCAAGTCACAGTCAGCATCATGCTAGCTAACTGATACTGTACCAGCCTGAGCAAGATTTACCTTTGACTTACGCACTGCAGCATAGAAGTTGTTCTCTCCTGCACCAGATGTAATATTTTCCATCCTGACAGACAAAAAGCCCTGCAATTTGGTTTTCCATTGAGTTTTTTATGTATGTGACTCCCTGACTTGCCTTCCTCTGACTACAAAAAACCTAATTTAGTAGACTGGGTTTCCCTTCCTCCTCTGAGATCATTTAGTCCACATGGAATTTACCAGATGACTCTGACCTACAACTAATACCTTTCATTGGCTAACAAAACAAAAATAACACCTCATTCAACTAAGACCTCAGAAGTCTACAAAGGATAATTCTGATGTAACAGGCAACTAAGCCACTTCATGACGAAATTCTTTAAATACCTAGTAACAATAACCAGCATCTGCCATGCCAGAGCAGCAAATAGTCACCAAAAGCTCCAATAACCAGCCTCCTTGTCTCCTTCATGAGACACACTCATGCCAGCTCAAGCATACTCTCCTCAACAACTCAAGACCCACATCCTTCACAGAGGGTCAAAATTTGAAAGGGAAAGCAGGCCAACCTTGTATTCTAGTTGCTGCACCTTGGTCTGCTGGAGATGGCAATGTAACACCATTCACCAGCACTGAACCACAGAGATGGCAAACGGCTGAAAAGAAGGAAGCATGTTTCTGGGCTTGGTTTTGACCTTTGTGTTAGTGGTCCAAACCAAGCAGACAGCCGGGAAGAGGGAAAAAGGTAGTACAGTGTTACCACTCAGTGGCAGCACTTCACTGTTAAGATTCTGCTTGTGTAGCTAAACATTTATTCCCCAGGCATACAGTTTCATTCAGCATCTGTAACATTAGGAATATCACAGATCTTTTTGGGTTTACATAATAGGTGTGTGTATATATATATATACACACAAAAAGCAACAAATCCCAGTGAACTTTATTGAGTTAAATAGACTCTGAAGGTCCACATGCAGCAGTAACATGAGTTAATTCCTTAAGGTTAACTTCACTTTGGACTCCTGCTCTGCTTTGACTCAAATGTTTCCTGTTGTAGCACACTCTTGCAATGTTCTCTTTGGAATATTTACAATACAGACAGTCAAAACATATATGAAAACACAGATAAGGACAACTTCCTAACAACACAACAAGCAAGAAATAATACTGGAATAGGTTTATATTTGAAGAAACAATAGAATGATGTTTTTCTACTCATAATTTAACATACAAAATAATTTGCTGCAAAAAACAGTCATCCTATAAATAGTCTGAATCATGTTCTCAACTGACTAATGGCTCAGGTATTTATACTCATCTATTTTAAGTTCTACCATGCAAGAACAAACTTTTACATAATTGGTGCAAGTCAGAATAGGTAAATACCAATTACCAGATTTCACAAAGTACACTCTGTCTGGGAAATCCTACAGAACTAATGCAATAGCGTAACGTTCAGTACTCTAAAACAGTTACTAGAAAAATACCCAATTGTTCATTTCATGCCATCAATTTTTAGTTAGCTGCTATGCCCAAGCCTGAGTACAGAGCCAGGCAGTGGCTCCGCTGCAAAAGTGCTCCAGCATTCCCCAAACCTATGGAGAAGTAAAAGGACAATGAAAGTTTTCCATTAGGCCCTGTGCCAATACTTCCTACATTTACATTGCTTGGGCTGCAGAGAAAGGTGAATAACACCAAGCTGTTCAAGTGACAGCTGCACAAAGAAAGGCACTCTTACAGGACCTGCACAGGACCCTAGGTTAAAAAAACCCTTTGGACTTACCCAATGTTGCTCACAAAATCTCTATGCTCTGCACCAGGCTGACAGCCTTGGGCCTCCCCAGCTGAAAAAGAAATAAATACAAGTGTGTAAACACATTAACTTTTCCTTAAAGTTGACACATTTCATACTTTCTACACAATGAAGGGCTTATACACACAGCTGTCCAGCAATACTAGAAGATTTTTACTCATCAGTGAGCAAGTGGACACACTTCATTCATTGCTGTCTATACAGAACTACTGATTTGCAGCTGATGGATTAATTCTTTCCAGGAACTGACTTATTCAAGGATGGACCAATTTAGTGTAGTAAGCCAGAAAGCCAGATATTTCACAACAAACATAAACAAACAAAGTTAAGAGAAACCAAGACTATGTTGTACAAATCCAGTTCATGCATGGGATCAGCAAGCTTTAGTTGGTAAAGCTTATTACCGAAAAATAAGTGGATTTCCCCCCTTAAATCCTAACATTTGTGAAATACATTAATTCTCCTAACTAATGGAAAACTGAGTATTTTCAAAACACTGCCAAGTACAGCCAGTCATTTGGACTACAGATAGGTGCAGTGTTTACCTAACAAGGGCAATTTTCCAAACTTGGCGTTGCTCTCTGTAGCAACAATAAAATGGATATTCACATTGTCTGCTTTAGGCAACTTAAGCACTTAATTTAGAGTAACTTGCTAGCCCAAAGTTAGAAATCTAACATGTTTTTTTATCCAAGACAGATGTCTTTGGGAACGTGAATGAGATGCATAAATTTACAGTGAGTATCATTTCACATGCATATTGACTGAACAGCCATAGTAAAGTTCACCACAGAGGCCTTGTGAAGATTTAAAACGCATGTGGATCTTTGATATGGAATTAGTTCAGTTGACAGTTCTAAACCCTGACAGAAGCTGGGATTCAAAAGCCTGAATCAGAGGCCCACCTCTCCTAATGATGAAATTAATGCTAATTAATAGCTCCAAAGAAGGAAGGAAACTGTGAAGTCCAGTGCTTCCCCAAGACAACAGCTGAGCTAAAGGTAGAATAGAGAAGCTTATTGGTGACACTTTCCCAAAGCCCTCAACAGCCCCTCCTCCCTCCGCCAAAAAAAAAAAAAAAAAAAAAACCAAAAACCACACCACCCTTTTAAAAAAAAAAAA
>NDXB01000974.1:58862-75632 GCA_002631895.1 Agapornis roseicollis
ACAACCACACCATGCTTTGTAGTTAAAAATATATAGAAAAAAAAAAAAAAGGTGCTTTTAACCTTCCCTATTACCCAACAGTATCTTCTCTCAAACAGGTAACATATAAGGAAAAAAAAGGAAGTAATATCTGAAAAGGACAGTCAGGTACCACGACTGTGTGAGGTTGTACAAGTCCGTGGTCTGACCTGTAACTGACTCCAGGCTTGCTGCAGACAGGATCTAACCTCTCACCAAGATTTTGTAGTAAGCTCTGATAAAATCTGGAACATGGAACAACAAGGAAAGTATGCACTCTATATACTTCCTGCTGCTCTGGCTTACTTGTCTACCACTTTTGGGAAGCTGCCTGAAGGATGTTCAGCATTTACATCAAACACACCTGCTTTCAGATCAACTGCCAACAGCAGAAGCCAAAGGATCATCACCTCACTTCAGTGCATGACAAGTTTCAGATGGCCGAGAGCTGCTCACAGAGGCATAAACATGCAGCCTTTTATTTATTTTTTTAAAGGCTTTTACTACCTTCTTCAAAAACAACCCAAAAGTCACTACATACAGCCAACAAGAGAAATTACATTAGTGCTGTCACTCAGTTGTACACTTAATTCAAGAGAAGCCTCTAACTGCTGTTTGAAGCTGACAGAAAAGTCTATGGATGATTACACAGAGCCTTGGCTAAAAACAAGTGAAACTTTTGATTTGTTCAAATATCATGATGGCACCACCACGGTGGCTACAAATTCTGTAGCCACCATTAAACCACCTGCTCTTCTTGATTACAACACTGTTTTAACTATAGCTTCCTTCCTTTACCCTTAGATCATTACTGAACTAAGATCAGCTCTATCTCAGCTCTGATTAATGCAATGTTATTTATCAGACCCTCTAGATGGTCCATCTTCTGAAACTTGCTAGAGGTCTAGGAAACGGCATCTCCTGTAACCTTCAAACCAGACAGATTTTTTGGCTGGACTTTTTATAGATCAGATGATAGATTTTAAGTTGTTAGGTAACACTACAGTCTCTACAACGTTTTTTCCTTGGTATACTGTATTGACTACATAAATATCTCCATGAGGTATCTCTGTTCCACTGTGCTTCATTATATCTCTCAGTGACTTTTGACATTTCACAGAATTTTCAGTCTGATGATTCAAAACTTCTTGTCACTATGGAGAACAAGCTAAAGAAGTGACATAGCATATGAATGAGTGCCATGATTACTCCAGAAACTGATGTGCGGATTCACAGGTATGTTTTGGCTCCTAACCTCAATACTGAGCTCAGGCAAAAGAAAAGTACATAAATATTCTTGCTGATACAGCCATAAATTCGTTAGGCCCTCTAAAATCTTTCTGGACCTTTATTGGCTATGTTACACTGTACTACATATGGTACTTTGGGGCAGACGGGAAGAATTCACAAGACTAGCCACAGAGGCACTTTCAGGAAGAAAAAAAATTAGCAGCAATACAGTGGGGACCAGGCCAGAGGTCTGGAAGCAATGCCCAGTGCATGTTATCTGCTGCATCAGTGGGAGGAGAGTACTCCACCTGACTCTTACAGCAGCTCAAAACCCAGGAAGCTACAGAAACAGCCAAGCTGTGGGGAAACCATTCACGCGCTCAGGCTTAACATCAGCCATCCACTCACACCGGTTTTGCACCATTTCTGACGTTACCATGTGCGCTCCTGAAAAGAACTGACTGCAGAACACAGTGTCTGCTGGAGGGCTGTCAGGGAACGAGCCCCAGCTCCTACAGCAGCAAGGCTTTCAGACACATCAAAACCTACTACTCAGCTTCTGCATCAAAACACACTGTGCCAGCACTTTTTACTCATCAGTCTGTCTCCTCTCCACTCCTCCATCTCAGGTCTTTCTGCCCTAATGCATCTGTCCCCATTTTTAGCTGAGCTGCTTTTCACGCCTCTGCCACTCCCTCAGCTGCTTCTCCTTACCAGGAAAAGGCCACCAGGAACTACCGTTAATCTGATAAACAAGGAAAAACAGCCAGAGAAAATTCTCCCCACTGCCGAGCCGCTCCAGAAACAGGATGTGGACAGGGAGAAAATCTGCTTTTCTGAATACTGAGATGTTTATGTTATTTTCTGTCATACGGATGGCTAAGGTATAACAAGAGTTTCAAGTTTTGGTTTAAAGACAATTTAAATAGACGCGGCATAATAAAAAGTAAAAAGTACATTACAAGCAGTTTGTAGAAAAGGATATTTGGTAAAAAAACCCCAAACATTGTGTAATGGCTATGATAAGACTACCGTCTTAGGTTTATTCCTCAGTACCATAAACATAAAAATTAAAGTTCAAGATAAACTAAGGATAGAGGCAAAGAACGGAACTGCAACTACAAGACCAAAACACGTACTCTCTTCTGAAACCACCTCTCTTGCCTAAGAAACAAGAACAGCTTTCTACGAACTGAGGAGCCGCAGCGGGTCCCCACCTATACCAGCCCCTGGGCCGCTGTCTCCCCAGGCCAGTATCCGTCACCCCGAGGGGGCCACGGGTCCCGCGGCCCCGTCCAGGCGGACACAAGTTCCACGGCACCCCGGGGACACCGGCGCAGGCACCGAGTACCGCTCGCCCCTCTCCCCGTCCTGTCCCACCCCGCCCCGGGGGTCGCTCCTACCGCGGGTCCTGTGAGCCGCTGTTGCCGCCGCCACTCTCAGATCCCGGTAGCGTTGCGAGGCGTGGCGGGGGACGGCCGGAGCTGCAGGAGGAGGAGCCGCTGCGGCCTCAGCTTCTTCCGCCCTTCCCAGCGCCAGGCTCGTTGGGAGGGGTTGGGTAGTGGAAAGGGTGACAGAGAACGGAAAAGGTGACGGGTACGACTGGCCCCGGCCGCCCGCCCGCTGTGGCAGCTGTTCCGTGCGGCGGGGAAGCGCTGCTCTGCCCCAGGCCCGGCGCTGTGTCCTTGAGGGAGGTGGCGTTCTTTGGCCACCCGCCTTGGCCCGGCTACCACTGCGGAGGCCCTCGGCAGCCTGGAAACAAGGGGCGAGTTCCACAGAACAGTTTGTCAAAAAGGCGAATCCCGGAGTGGGGTTGGTT
This sequence comes from Agapornis roseicollis, assembly GCA_002631895.1. Lineage (NCBI taxonomy): Eukaryota > Metazoa > Chordata > Aves > Psittaciformes > Psittacidae > Agapornis > Agapornis roseicollis. The sequence continues at coordinate 61,930 of NDXB01000974.1, forward strand.
TCATAAAAAGCAGAACAAACAGGGAAATAAAGTAACTCCACCCATCCCACGGGCAGCCTGGGCTGTCCCTATGGGTACGTCCTCCTCTGAGAAATGGGTGATGCAGACCCTGCAAAACCAAACCAAGGAAGCTATGGCTGAAGTCACAGGTATAAGCGCTCAGCATATCATGAGGTTTAAACCCCCAGTCCTGACTGCTTTCACCAGGGTTCATGAGACATTCAGAAGACATGTTTTCAAGGCGAGGTGGGACAGAAAACCCCATTTTGTTTTATGTAAGATATATTTCCTTCAGGAGAATCCTAGAAAAGTTTTAGAGGAAGGGGATTTTTCACATTGACCTTTTCTAATACAATCCGTACTAGCTAAATGCTCCAATAAACATCTTTTTTTCCTACATGCATTCTTTAAAGATGAGTGAAGTTGCTCACATGGAAGCATTTAGAGATACAAAACAAAATAATAAAAATGACAAATAAAAAGGCCTAGCATTTTCTAATTAAATTTCTGTTGCCAGACACTCATCACAATAACACTGCTGACTGAATCACAGCATTATACAAATCGGACAGGGAATAAACTCGCCTTTGCAGTTGGGATTTTTGCAAGCAGGGTCTCAGGAGCCTTTCCAATGCTTACTTCCCTCACATGTGTGTTCTGTATCAGGTGACTTCATTTAGAACTGAACTGGTTTTGATGGCAGCATTCATACGTACATCCTGTTTGCCCACCAGGTCCTTTCAGTGGAAGGGCTGTTTTCTCTTCCATACAGCTTCCAGATATAATCTTGGCCAGTAACTGAAATATTAAAGAAAAGAAATCCCTTCACCCTCCACCTCCAATCAGAATTTTAACTGGCGGCACAGAGGCCAAGGCTGCATTGACTGTCGAAAGCTGAACTTAAAGTAGTCCAAAGCAGGTGAACCTGTATGTTTCAATTGAAGAATGGTTTATTGTGGTTTAGTGTTAATTTATTCCCAGCTGATCTTGTCACACTGAGAAAGGTACTTATGATTAGTAGGCAAAGCTGAACAACAGTGTGGGTTTAGATGCAGGGTATAATCTGATGTTTATTATGCAGGCAGATGGAAAAATTAATATGTGCCCACAGAGTAGCTCACATGGGAAGGAGGGCAGGGATCATTGTGTTCTCAGTACACTGTTAGAGCTCCTCTTGGGAGTAAAAATACCTCACTTGTGCCAGGCAAAAAGGGCCACGTTAGCTGTAATGGGAGAGGTTTTCTAACCAGAGTAATTTTGGCTAAAACAGATTTGGAGCCATTCAGAGGAGCTGCTGCTCCTGTACCATGAGGACACTATGACCTCTACAAAGGGTAACTTCTTCCAGCAGGATTTGGAAAAAAAACCCCAACATATTTCTGCAACTTAAGTGCTGTTATTTTCTGATGTAGAAAAGCCCTCTGAGTATCATGCCTGGGCTGGAAGGGATGCATGAGGAAGTTTGTACTGCTGCAACCAGCCCATTATTTATTCCAGACCTGGTTGTGCTTGGTTTGGAGTCAATTGCAGTGTTCCACAGATTTAACTGAGGTCCCTGTTTGGCTCACTTCTATGAATCCCTCTATTTATCCAGCCTGAGTGACTGGAAGTCCCACACCTCTAACACTGCATTCATAAACAGAAAACTGGGCTAGCTACAGCAGCATATGGAATACTTTTCTGACAAGAAAATCATTGTATGAAAACCAAACTAGCTGCCATTTTCAGACAGTTAAGGAGTAAGGAATTTGCTTAACGTACTTTGTTTCTGGAAATTTTTCCACAGGAATGATAACCTTCAAGCCCACACTCCTTAGAGGCTTTGGCTGGAGCAAATCCCTCTTCCTGCAAAAGCTGTTATGGGCAGCAAATGTTCTTGTCAGCAAAAGAAAAAGATATCACAATGCAGGAGCTTTGGCAGCATGTTTTATCAGTAAAAATTCATCAAAATGATGAAAATCTGTGAGAAGTGATCCAAGTGTAAGCAATATAGTGCAGCCTACTTGGAAGCATAGGCAGCCTAAAACCACAGCTTTAACTTCCTTACACATCTTGATGGAGTCTGAATTCCCAAACTGCCTCTGAGGTAAAAAATAAGCACTGGAGGAAATTTTGTTAGCAGTAGGAATGTTGTGATTAAAGCTTCACTGTTCATTCAGTGACACATTCTCTGGCTGTTGGGGTTCCTGCTCTGTTTCTTGCACACCTCTACAGGGGAACAGGATTCCTGATGCTCTTGGAGAGAGGGAAGCCCATGTTTCCACTCTTGGAAGAAGACACATGTCTCCATTGTAAGAAGAAAACAGGTGACAAGCAAGGCCCTTGTTTTGTTTTGGTTTTAGCATAAAGCAGAGAACCTTGTCCCCAGCTTTGTTCAACTTGATAAAATCATTAAACCCACTGAATTTCACAACATTCTTTGGCAAAAATTTGAGACGGTGAGAATCATAAGAGTTAACAACAGGAAAAGTATGCGGAAACATGCAGTATAGAGTACAATATTACATATATTTATTATATGTGTATTATATACATACCTTTTAAGATTGGGTTTCAGTCAGCTCAGTTTAGAAGACGTATGTCCAGCCTGGAAATAGAACCACTCCAGCATGTAGTTCCTAAGGTAATCACAGAAGCCATGCTGTGCAGCTGATAGAGAGGAACACAGGGTTATTTTCTCCAGTTAAAGTTACAGGAACTCTACCAGCAAGTTTTGGTACCTTTTTATTTTTTTTCAGTCTTTAGGATTTTAATATTTAAACTTGTATTTAGCCAGGATTGAACTCCCAATCCTCATGTGCTATGCACTTTGAACAAAGGTTTACTTTCACTCATGTTAACAACTGTGATTCTGTATTAAGATTTCAAAGCAAATGCATATGAATAGTGATGCCACAGCCAGAATGAAACTGAGGCAAACAAGGCCTAGAATCCTTGGTGTCAGCGTAGGTGAGAGTTTGCATCTCTAGCATGGTCATGCTGCTTTCTGACGTGCTGCTGTTGACTTAGTACCAATTCAAAGAAAGAAGCCTTTGTGGGAGAACCCACAAAAATCACAGCAGCATTTCCTGCAAGCACTTCTTTTTCCTAGTGCCCCTTCGAAACTTCAGTTCCAACCTCTTACTTGTATAAGTGGATTTGTGCCATAACAATGCACAAACTACAAACAAGCGATGGAAACTAGTATGTTAATTCAATACAAAATCCACACTCCTTATTTCACAAGTGCTGCCTTCTTCCTTTTTCCATATCCATTTTTCAGCATTTTATTTCCTTCACTAAAATATTCCATGGTGAAAATTCAAAGATAAAATGCCTGAGAATTTACACACTAAAGGCAAGCAAAAATTACAGTAAAAGATTTCTGAAAATATTAAAACACTGTTTTTCAGGCAGCCTAGGAACCTAAAGTACCATCCAGCCTGTGGTACATTTTGGGAGTGCTAGCCTGGAACCTGAAAAGTCCAGGTTACCCCACAGGCTTCTTGCACGAAATTGATCAGGTTCAGATCCTCTGAAGGTACACATACATACCGCCTATATTGATTTTACCCCTGAGGAACTGGTATGCATAATTTTTCAACTACTGCTTATGAGAAGTGGAGTTCTCTCACAGTCATCCTGTTAGTTGATGGCAGATTATAGAGAGACAGCCTCCCAAATGCTTTCACTGTTTTAGTCAACAACAGACATTCATTTTCCTTCCTCAGTTTTATTACTACTCCTGAACGTTCGTTTGGGCTATTATTTACATTTTTTGCATGTGGTTTCCAAATCATGCAGTTCGCAACTCTTTAATGCACCTGTTTTCCTTCATAACTGGGCCTTCAGTAAAACCAGATTCCTACAAGACAGTATAATGTACTTGTATTTGTCTCCCTGCTTGTTCCTCTGCAGGATCCTAGCATATCATGATACTCTCAGTCTGTGTTACACTCCTCAGAAAATTTTGCTGCCCAAAATCCATTGCCTGCAAGCAAGCTTAATTGAACTTTCTGCAGCCCAGCTTCATTTTCCCTGTACATTTATCTTACAGTTGGGAGACAGGAAGACAGCAATGTTTAACGACTCTGCATTACCTGTAGTCTGGCATGTAGGTGATACAGCCTATGGCTTGACTTGACGTATCCTGAGAAATGCAACAATACTGCCATTTCATGAACCAAACTAGAATTTGTGATGGACTGTACAGACTGTGTTATCAAAGGGCCTTAGACCTGTATAGGTGTTTAGTACACAGGATTTTTGCTGAAACAATTTTTGTGCACATGTTTTACTTTTTCCCAAAAGAGTTGTGCTATGAGCTTTGATCTGTGGGGCTGTCAACCTGAACAACTTCCAGTGCTACTAAATACATCCAAATTAAAATAAGAGCTAGTTCTACGCTCCAGGCTATACAAACTACGGAGCGTTGAGAATGCATTTGTACATAAGTCATTACCCTTCACATGCAGCAGAGTATAGTCTTGAAATAAACACTTTCATCATGGAGTAACAGATGGAAGTGCTTTAGTTTCCATTTTGTATTAACATAAACTTGTCATTAAGCTCTTAAAGTGTTACAACTGGGTAGCTCAGTGTTTTACTGCTTGGCAGACTTAACCCAGCTTGCTTTGGTGGGATGACACCTTGCAACACACACACACAGAAGTCACTAGTTCAGCCCTTTGCAGGTCAGATTTTCTACAGTTTGTTTAGATGTCCTGCTTTGGACTGTATGTTGTGCAAAATCAAACTCTGAACTCCAATTAACATTTCCTTCCAAGTAATAGGGTTAGATAATGGGAACAGACAGAGCTGGCTCTTGCAGAAACACTCCACCTACACCTGCACAGTTTAAGTTCCCAGTATGGGAAAATAGGTAAATATTTGCTAGTATTTTAACTACTTCTGAATGTAATTCAATTGGGTAGTGACTGGGAAACTCATCTGAATAGGTTCTAGAATGGCCATTTATCCCTGTGTGTGAACTGTGGCAGTTTGCAATACCATTTTAAACTGTTTGCTTCATCATAATAAATGACTTCCTAGCCCCACAAAGTTTCTGGGTACAGCTTAATATGACATAAACACGTATATATTTCTAAATTTCTAAATATTAGTCCAAATTGTAAGGCTTAACAAAATAACCAAACACAGTTCGAACTACAGTTAGAAGTGTAACTTGCCAGACCTTCTGATCATTGACTCTAATGCGTGCGGGGGTCACCTGTACACAGCAAGCTGTGAAGGGCTCCTCCACCTCAGTAATGAATCTCTTCAGCTGCAGCAGCATCCTGCTGCAGCAAAACACTTTTTGGGGTGTAACTCTTGGAAAACAATAAACTAAGTCTCATACATGGAAGTAGCATAATCTTCTCATGACCTAGCCCTGACTCACTCAGGAGCCTTTCCTACACTCAGTGAAAACCATATCATTCAAGCCATCTTTAGCACAGATGATCTCTTACCCAAGATTTCTCAAAATATTCTGCAACTGTTAAGAAAAGCAAGCACTGAATGACTGCCTTTCATAGCTATCCCAGCCTCTTAGTTCAGCATCCTTACTGCAGACGAGGGATCAGATCTTGAGAGAGCTAGATGATGAAACATTTAAGTCAAACTGAATAAAATCAGTTTTATGTTCTTCATACTGACAACAACGAGGCACTGTTTCTATAAAAGGAAGAAGGCAAATTCAGACCTGAAGTTAGAGTTTTCTCAACAAACGCTTCCTACTTGGCTGATATTTTGAGTCAGTACATGCTTCTTTCTTTGCCTGTAAATTGCAGGGAGTGAGAGTCTCCTGGTGGCGAGCGAGCAGCCTAGCCATAAAGCATTGGATGGTTGTACCGCCCCACACGGGTCTGTTCTGTGGTTTCACACAGGATCCCAACAGCGTCCTTTCACCACAGCCCTGCACGTGGAGCCAGGGGAACATGTGGAACAGGGGAACACACGCTCAGGTGTGATGATAATTCACCCTTGCCAAGGAATTCTCCCTTCTCTCTCCAACTCAACTTGTTCTAGATGGTTACAGTTTGCTTCAAACACTTATATTGTTGCTTTGTTTTGCACCCTTCACCCTTATTTTAAACCCTGCAAACCTTTGATTGAAGTTGTAACAGAGATAGCCTTGGTGCATCCAGAACTAGACTTGCACTTTCATATTTAGGAGCAATATGGAAAAAAAAATAAATTGATGTTTACAAAGCAGCTGCCATCAGCAAAACCTATTGTCTGATGTGGCTCAAAGCACAGAGGATAACAGCTCAATGCAAACATGTAAGATTCAGTCCTTGGGTGTATTAAAATACATTACATGGTGAATCAGAGCCCTCTTCTGGAAACAGGGAAAGGCGTTTTGTCTTTTTTTCATATAATTTTGCTGTTTCACCTCAACAAGTACTTAACACCCACAAATACAAGCCATTGACAGTCCTGCATCCTTCAGTTTTGATTTAATCCTGCAGTAGTGAATGAAAAATGTGTTAAGAGAAAATATTATATGTGATGCTCAGATTTAAATAGACCTGAATTACAGAGGTGTCAGAGTTTACAGTTCACTTGCAGATTGTGGCTAGTTGTTCTTGCTTGTTTGTTTGTTTAGTTTCAACTGTGTTGATCAAATTGCTAAGATTTCACAAAATTCAAGTACCCCAGAAATGTACGTGCACACAATAATTATTTTGTCCTGTAGTTACACATAGATTTGCCAACAGATGGAGTCCTTTTACTGTCTATTAAAATTTCATTGAAGTGAATATTCACAGCCATTTCAAATAATGACTATGTCCCTGCTGTGTAACTATCATTGCACTAATAGCAAGAATAAAAAAGGTTTTCAAAATAAAGTCACCTCCGGGTATTTAGCCGATCAAATCATGGGGCAATATCAGCCATCCAATCACTAGAAGTGCACTGGAGAATTCAAGTGGCCGCTTGTGTCATTACAGCAATTATATCTATGGGCACAGCTATGAAACATCTATGAGAATAATTATTTTTAAAGACATTGAGAAGAACTGTGTCAGATAACTATATAATTCCCCTCTGTTAGCAAATCAATGTTTAACTGTAAAACTCGATTGGGTTCTTTCCTGATGTTGCAGTCAGAACTTGTCAAACAGCAGTTATTGAGTTAACCCCTGCTGTGGTTTGAAATAAAACCAAAAAACATCATCTTTCTCCTACATTGTAATTTCATTAAAACATTGTGCAATTATAATCACAACCAAACTAACCTGTAAACAGTAAGATCTCCCCAACTTTACTTGCTCTTTCATCTCAACATGAACTAAACTTTCCTCTGAACTATGAAAATGTTGATTTAGTATTTCAGAGCCAATGTTTAGATCATTACCAGTTTTGCTGCTTACCCTCTACAGGAAGTGGCCAGTTCCCTTCTGACTTGACAGGAGGATTTCAACAGCTGAGCCAATGATATGAGTCATGTTCCAGATTAGCTTAGACTCAGCATGTTAGTGCATTGAAAGAAGAGAAAAAAATGAGCAGAAATAACGTTCATACTTACTATACTAAATTGTTTACAACTACAATGTTAAGTAACCAAACCAGGAACTGAGGGGCAGTCATGTTTACTAGCCTAGAGGTATTGTGGCTCACTAGCAGTGTCAGAGGGACAAAGCTACGAGCTTACAGCCACATCTGTGTGACAGTAGCTCCTCCCTTCTCACAGAAACTGCATCTTTATGGCAGTTAAGATGTAAGCACTCATGAAACAGCTACTAAACTTCTGGGATTTTTTTTTCAGCTTGACGTATCACAGTAAGCCCCTTCAGAAAATAAATAAATAACAAAGAACATTAAAACAGCATCAGTCCCCTCCTTTCACTGGGACCTGGGTTTATACTGAGATTCCAGCAGCAGTTATAATCCCAACCAATTTTCTTCCAAAATCAGATCATGATGGGCCAGACAGTGCCAAGGAAACTCAGAACTGAAACAAACCTGAACCTGATTGTTGATGGGAGTCAAATATATGGTGGTTTGGTTTTTTTTCTTCTTCATTTTCAAGTGAGTAAAACTCTTCATTTTCTACTCCTTGGCACTGCAAACAGATCAGCTTTGCAAGTTTTAGACATCTGGCCATTTTAGATAAACATTCCAACCTTTTAAGTGTTTACAGACTAGACTGCAGAGCTAAATATTTATATTGCACTGAATAACTTCAGCATTGTATTTAACAGAAAGGCTCCTAAAGTAATATTGTTTTAATCAGTAGGTTAAGACACACACTACTGAAACAACCAGGATTTTAGATGAAGATTATACTAGTCTGTCCATAAATATTTAGCACACCTCTATGTAGCAGGCTTTACAGTTGGAATATAAAAAAGTCCCAAAGTTTATGTGGTGTCTCAGTTTAAATCTATTCCCAGGCCTTTAGAAAATAATTATAACTTTGCTTGTATGAAAATCAGAATGTAGCTTTTTGCATTTCAAATAATGTATTCCTCCCTTAATTCTAGTTTAACAAGAAACAAAATTTCATCTTTGAATTTTAAGGAATGTAGCATGAGATATTGCTAGGAACAGCAATATTACCATACCTGTGCAGGACAAGAGTGAAATGTTACTTGTTTTTAGGACTACCTTCTATTCATTCTGACAGGTGCAAAATTACATAGACTGGAGAACTGGTCTGACCCAGAAGAGAGAATTCTGAAGCAAAATATCTGTTCTCAGTCAAATCTCAACTCAGTTTTAACTAGTGATCTAGCTTTTGCCTGATGAATTTAATGAGTCACGTCTTTCCCTCCTTGGTATTTACATTTTTCTTACTCTTTAGGGACAGCAACAGCATCTAATACTGTGCAAATCTGGAAGTATGTTATTCATACCAAAATACCACTTTGCTTACAAAATGAAAACAAACCAGGATACGATATTGTTTCTAAGAAGAAAAATAACATAAAGACAGTTGCTTGGTGGCATGAGTTTGCAGGCTATGTTATTTGTCACTCAGCTTCTCATGTAAAAAGCTTTCCACATTAATGCAATATGATTCAGACAAGGGTATTTGTTAATTTCTGTGGTTAACTTGTATGTTTCCATTTCATTGCGAGGTTCAGATGGATGTGTTTTCTGCAAGGTCAGGACAGTTTGCCCTGGATCATCTCCTCCGGGGTTCATACCATTACACGTTTCCTGTTTTGCACATGACAACACAGTAAGCTTTCTCAAAGACACAAGCTGTATGTATAAGCCTTCTGAGCTGATTTACTACTGTGCTATTGCAGCAGAGTCAGGCAATACAAAGCTGAAGGAAAGCACTCTTGATTGAAACCTTTGTCGTTTTCTGCCATGTCCTTCAGAATCTGAACTCCGGCTCACAGCTGGAACAAGTTGAATTCAAAGAGTAACCACCTCAGGACTTAAACTGGGTTTTCAAATCCCTAAATGTAAAGTGATCAGGTACAGCATTTTCATTTTGTCTTTTGTCCATCGCTTGTTTACGCAGTTTTCACTGTGTCAGAGTAGTGCCACTAGCACTTGTTGAGTCTGGTAATATAAAGGTATCAGAGACTCAATACAGAAACATCCTTTCTAAGAGACCCAGAGGTAGTCAGGCAGCAGTTCCTGAACCAGCTGTTAAAAACTGGCATCATCACTATTCCTTTTCCACAAAGTGCTTCACCTGTGCTCAGAACATCAGGCTGCTCCTCACCCCATACAAATCTTCTGAAATTTCCAAGTTCTTTAGAGGTCAGACATGTCCGGTGACGTAGCATAACTCTGTTTCTCTGCTGTATTGCAGATAAAGCTGTGTTTTTCAAGGAATTAACATCTTTAAGACTCTTCAGTTAATATGTCCTATTTTAAAAGGATCTTTTTAAAGAGAAGACAACACCAAAAGCAAGGAAATTACAAAGAGAAGTGTAAAGGAAGCAACCAGTGAGAAACATAGTTTTGGGATTTTTTTAGTCGGATCAAATGGAGATGCAATTTAGACATCCATCTGAACATCCTGATGGTGATATACAAAATTGAGCAGAGGTGATGGCTATGATTTTAAGATGGTTTATATCAGCCAAGTATCACTGAAAATCCACCTTAAGACTTGGGATATGTCTCACTTTTTCCATGACTGCTGGCACTGCAATTCAAACCAGGATGATTAATCCCTTATGCACATTTCTATTGCTGTGTAGCCACAGGGCATCTTTGGAATATCTTAAAGATAACAAAGTTCCCAGTGTGGGACATGATCTTGAAATACAGCTGTTCTCTGGACATGAAACTGAATTACAAAGCCAGACTTTTGGCTAACTGGTAGAATACAATAGTCCCCCAAAATGGTATCATCATGCATAATTAACAAAACTCTTTCGTAGGAGAATACTCTTGCAGTGCATAGGCCAGAGCAGCAGGAGAGGATGAAGGCAGCCTTTATCCGAGGGAGCTGCAGCCGTACAAAGGCTGGGGGGAAGGCTGCTCTTGCATTTTTCTGGTCCTTTTCTGCATTATTATCATTGCCCCAAAGGAAGCTCTGCGAGGGAGGCGCCTGGCCTGCCTGTTCCTGTGATCAGTAAAGGCGAACACAGAGAAGCTGAACGAGGAACAGTGCAACATCCTGCAGGACACTTCTCTCTAAACATTTGGGAAATTGATCCAAAGCAAGAATTTAAGAAAATATATAGAAACATTGTCATTTCTTTCTGGCATTTTCAAGAATTCTGGCAAGAGAGTATTTCCTCAGTAAGCCACCAACTGCTATGTAGCTTCAAAGATGGACCATCTCACTTCACACACAATGAAGAACAGCTACAGGGAACAACATGATACCTCCTTAAATTCCTCAGTGAGCTCTGTGCAAGCAGATCCATAAACAGGGTGCAGGGGCTCCTTGCATGAAATTCATTACAAGGACTGGATCTGAATTCTCTGTTCTGACAGCTGTTCAGTGGCGTGTGAGACCCTAGCTGGTGAGCTCAGATCAATCCTCAACAGGCACATGCTCACCTCTTAAAATAGTACATTCTGGCAATAGGTTGTAAAAAGGCTACAGATACACATGCTATAAAACCTAATTACCATTACAGCCCACATCATGGCCTGCCATTGCCTATGATGCATAGTAAAGGAAGGTCTTACTCTCTAGAACTCTGACAGCTCAGCATGATGACTTTCCACCCCCTGCAGTACACTGAAGAAATAAATCAGAGAGATTTTTATCTGTTTTTCTATAATGAAATATTTTTATAGGAGTGACATCATTGATGCTAGAAATGGGGAAGAAATAGCATTGATTCATTAAGTTGTAGTCCATGCCAAAACAAGACTGATCCCAGCTGTACGTTTACTCATGCTCTAGCCAAACTACTGTTGTACTGGAAAAAGTGGCTCCATCTTTGCAGTCTAATAGATTTCACCATCAGCAGAGTAGAAAAGTTTCCTTTTCCTGTCTACAAAGTGTTACTCACTCTAATACTATTATTTAATTCACTCACCAATACTTAGGTACATCAACTATTTGCTGGCATTTACCTTCAGTTCTCTGCAGGGAAACTTCAACTCTTTGAGGGTTTGAAGAAATTAAATTCCCTATTCATGGCTGTACTAACGTACTGGATGAAATACTAATCGGGTGCTTAATCTTTCCTCTGAGTGTATTTTCTAGTCTGTCCATACTACCCAAATAATAACTGGGTACTGAATACAATTCAGTGACTAGTTTTGACCACTACCTTCTACACCCACAACCTCAAGCTTGTACCATGAGTATTTCATTGCTAGAACACTGAATAAATATATTTAAGTTGCAACTTCATTTCCATCTAGCTATTCTTCTATAAAAGCATAAGCTGCAATGATCCACAGCAAATCAAATTTGTTCATTTCTTAGTCAAGTATTTTATTTCCATAGTTATCTCAGCCCATTTTAACATTTAGTCTCCTCTCAATCTGATATTTTCTGAATATTTTGCTAATATTCAGCTCCTGTTTTCTTTCACAGTACACTCATTGATGTACTTTTAATTCGTATTTTTAAAAATCAGTAGTTCATCTATGTATGGAGGGTTAAAAACAAGAATAAACATTTGTTCAGTGTTATCTTCCACTATACCCTGCATTTGCAATCTATTGTTTGAACCCTGAACCCTGAGTTCAACTCTATATTTATTATACACCAGGCTTTTAAAATTTGTTTGAAGCTTATCAATTGGAACTTTACAGTCCTCGTAGTGGAAGGTTAAGAAACTATTTACTTACCATCTGTGTCTAATCAGGCAGTGGCTTCTACCTATGTGATCAGAAGAGTTGAGCAAGTTCATTTCTAAGAACTTTTTTTCCAGGGTCTGGGGCAGCAGGGAGGGAAGGGAGGAGGTTTTTAAAGAGCAGCCACGTTACTACTTATTAGGAGGAAGTATTTACATTCTTTATTGATATATATATAAGGAGTAAGACACTTTTAAAAGCAGTCTAGTATTCATATTAGTTACGTGGACAAGAGGACTTACTTCTGAGTATTCTGCGAAACATTTCCTGATGTTTCTGAAGAAAGTTTACATTCAAAATCCACTTTGATTTCTAGTCAGGAAAGGCCCAGTGAAGTAGGATAGATGTCCCCTCAAGATAACCCTTTAACAGCTCTCCCTTGGTAACTGGATATTCAGACGGATAGGAATAGAGTGGAAGAGAATGCATGCTTAGAACAAGAGAAAATAGCAGCTGCTACTATATATGCAATGCATTTCTGCTTGTAAGACAGCTTGAAAGTTGCAAGCAAGAAGCAACACTGCTAACTTTAAAAAATAAAACTTCTGATTCAATGACTAATTCAGTGTGTGTAATTTTAACCTCTGCTGAATAACCAGCTGAACACAAGGAAGTGCAGCAGGAGGGCCAGGAGACCTCCTTGGGTGGATAAGGAGCTGCTGAGAAAAATTCAAAAGAAAAAAAGAGGCTTATAAAAGGTGGAAGCAAGGACAGGCAGCCTGGGATGAATACAGGGATGTTGTCCAGGAAGCTAGGGACCAGGTGAGGAAAGCTAAGGCCCAGTTAGAGTTAAACTTAGCTGGGGATGTTAAGGATAACAAGAAGGGTCTTCAATGGCAAAGGCTCTGACCACACCACCCAAGTCTTGGAAGGCAGATGCAGGGACTGTGAGAATGAAGACCTTGGGCCCGCTGTAGGAGAGGATCTGGTTCAAGACCATCTTAAGAACCTGAACATGCACAAGTCCATGGGACCTGATGAAATTCATCCGTGTATCCTGAAGGAGCTGGCAAATGAAATTGCTAAGCCACTGTCCATCGTATTTGAAAAGTCGTGGCAGTCAGGTGAAGTTCCNTATCCTGAAGGAGCTGGCAAATGAAATTGCTAAGCCACTGTCCATCGTATTTGAAAAGTCGTGGCAGTCAGGTGAAGTTCCCGATGACTGGAAAAGGGGAAATATAACCCCCATTTTCAAGAAGGGGAAAATGGATGACCCGGGGAATTACAGACCAGTCAGTCTCACCTCTGTGCCTGGCAAAATCTTGGAGCAGATTCTCCTGGAAGGCATGCTAAGGCACATGAAAAACAACAAGGTGCTTGGTGGCAGCCAGCATGGCTTCACTAGGGGGAAATCCTGCCTGACCAATTTGGTGGCCTTCTACGATGGGGCTGCGGAACCGATGGACAGGGGTAGAGCAGTCTCTAAATTGGAGAGACATCAATTTGATAGGTGGGGCACTCGGTGGATAAAGAACTGGCTG
>NDXB01000975.1:0-72915 GCA_002631895.1 Agapornis roseicollis
GGTGTCATTGGCAAACTTGCTGAGGGCGCACTCAATCCCACTGTCCATGTCAATGACAAAGATATTGAACAAGAGTGGTCCCAACACCGATGCCTGAGGGACACCACTTGTCACTGGCCTCCAGCCGGACACTGAGCCATTGACCACAACTCTTTGCGTGCAGCCATCCAGCCAGTTCTTTATCCACTGAGTGCCCCACCTATCAAATTGATGTCTCTCCAATTTAGAGACAAGGATGTCGTGTGGGACAGTGTCGAACGCTTTGCACAAGTCCAGGGAGATGACGTCAACTGCTCTACCCTTGTCCATCAGTTCCGTAGCCCCATCGTAGAAAGCCACCAAATTGGTCAGGCAGGATTTTCCCCTAATGAAGCCATGCTGGCTGTCACAAAGCACCTCATTGTTTTTCATGTGCCTTAGCATGCCTTGCAGGAGAACCTGCTGCAAGATTTTTCCAGGCACAGAGTTGAGACTGACTGGTCTGTAGTTCCCCGGGTCATCCATTTTTCCCTTCTTGAAAATGGGGGTTATATTTCCCCTCTTCCAGTCTTCGGGAACTTCACCTGACTGCCATGATTTTTCAAATACAGTGGCCAGTGGCTTAGCAACTTCATTTGCCAGCTCCTTCAGGACCCACAGATGGATTTCATCAGGTCCCATGGACTTGTGCACATTCAGGTTCTTAAGATGGTCTCAAACCAGATCCTCTCCTACAGTGGGCCCAAGGTCTTCATTCTCACAGCCCCTGCATCTGCCTTCCAATACTTGGGTGGTGCAGTCAGAGCCTTTGCCACTGAAGACCGAGACAAAGAAGTCATTCAGAACCTCAGCCTTCTCCAAATCCAGGGTAGCCACTTCAAGTTTAGTGTGACATGTCTGTGCCCTTGGCAAAGGGATTGGGACTAGGTGATCTTAACGTCCTTTCCAAACCTAACTATTCTATGATTCTATGATTTTACCTCTGTAGAAAAGGTTCTTACATGACAATATATCTATTTTGAGGCCAATTGTCTCCAAAACTTTCTCCATGAATGTGACAAGTCCTTTTACGATACTGCTGGGGGAAAGGTTCTAAAGTACCTGATTCCAAATGCCAACTCAGTGTGAGGTTTAGACCTCAGTCTAAGCCTCCTTTCCTATTCCATCTAGATCAAGGTCATGTTCCCATTATATTCACCTTCTTTTATTATTTTTTTTTTTTTTTAACTGAAATCACTAAACTTAAGAGTTTAGAGGCATCAGGTCAGGCTGAAAACAGACACAGTAGGCACAAGGAATCTTTTTATCCCTTCCTCTAAAGTTGAACAGTGGTGGTAAAATTCTTACTCCTGTCAAATCCTGATAACTTTTCAAAGCAAAGTTGTTATTTAATCTAAACAGCGTAATTTCCTTTCTCAACATCTCCATCATACTATTTAATGTCAAGCACGCATGACTTCAGCAGCACCTCCTCATCCAATTCTAAAACAGGAATAGTTGCAATCAGTGAAATATAAAAAAATCAATAAGGTGTTCTTGTACTAACAGCCTACTTAGAGTAAATATATAGCACACTGACCTTTGGGAGAAAAGCATACTGAAATGAAACATCGGGAGGAAAGTTAAAACATATTGTAGCTTTGTGGGGTGAGCTCTTAACTCTCATTAGTATTAGCTGTATGTATGGTTCAAAGGCAAAATATACCCCAGAATATTTAAATTAATGTAACTGATTGAAATCAATTACAAACCTTACTGCATGCAATTACAAATGAAAACATAAAGGATCTGAATCTTAACCCCTTTCTAATCTAATTAAGTACCCAGTCACAGTGTATTTATTTACATGCAGGAGGGCTGACTGAGTCAGGACCTAATTTTCTAAATCACATCTTTCCTTCATATTAAAGAGAGACAACTAACCTTGAAATTATGGTTTTGAAAGACATTTCTTGGCTATGTTTAGCAGCACACTTTATTCCTAACATTGTAGTGTTTGGGAAATTTACTTGGCTTTCCTTCCATCCCCAGTTACGATGAATAGTAAGATCACAGAATCACAGAATTCTAAGGATTGGAAGGGACCTTGAAAGATCATCTAGTCCAACCCCCCTGTGTCATACTTATGTAAGTAAAGAAGCCCTTAAAGATCATGAAATGGATCTGAATATGATCTTGAATAGGATCTTGGACATGAATAAATTCAGCATTAAGACAACAGTCTGTTGTGCTGTAAGGAAGAAAATGAAGTGTGAGGAGTGACATAAATCACCCAAGTTGAGTCAGTGATTGGGAAGTGGAACCTGGATAGCCTGGCTCTTGATTTTCTCTTCTAACTACTAAGCACATCATCTGCACTTGCTCACTAAGAATATTTTGCATTAGCAAAGTCAAAACAAAAACCTAATCAAAATGCTACATAATGAACATAATGAATCACGAATCATGAATAACGAATCAGAGAACACAGAATTGTGAGAGTATTTGAGGAGGCTGCCTCCTTGAAGTCTTTTGAGATGCCGTTCCCAGGCAAGCAAAGTGAAAACCAGGAGCAGCTATTCAAGATAAAATGTTGCAAAATTTCCCATGTGGCTTCCTACCTGGGTACTCTGAAGGTATTTTTAAAGCAGATTCCATGCAAGAATCAGAGATGTGTGTTTGTAATGGAAGGGGCACAGTGCCCCTCATAGGTGCCACCAACTGGTCTCTTCACCTCATTCTCATAATGAACAAAACTAATCCAGCAGGTCTTTGGCTTTTTTAACTCAGCTTTGCCTTATAACCGAACTTCAAAAAGAGTCCATCTACCAGAGGATTGACTTTTAGATGTGGAGCTGTGCATCACTCATTGTAATCAGTGCAGTCCTTCCTCTTACCTGCAAAGCCTATTGCTATGCATAATCACTGAAAAACGATGGTAATTTTGATAATTAAAAAGAAAAATTAAAGTGTTTCCCTTAAATATTTCTTGACATTCTTATAAAAAATAATAATACTGAAAAGGACAAAGTGGGAAAATGAAACAACAAAATGACAGTGCAGCTGTAGCATATAAAAACGCCTGGGAGAGTAAATTAGTGACCACTAACTAGATGAACTTAAGGTCCTTTCCAACCCTAACTATTCTATGATTCTATGATTCTATGATTCTATGACTTCTGCTTGTGATACAGTGGTTTCCTTGAAGCAATGAGAAGCAATGAAACTGGTTCAATAATCAACACCAAAATGATCAACTTCAAATCTGGTAATTCAGCTGTGATATAACATGTGCACACACATACCCAGGTACAGGAGCTTATGTTCTCTTATGTCTAATTTAATAATGTTCACACTTAGTTTTTCCGATTGATGGATTCAGGTCTGTCACATTTTGTGATTACAGGAGATTTGTGCTGAAAGAGGAGGGGCTGCTTTATTCAGCAAGCACTGATGCTAACAGGACTGAAAAGATACCTAAGTCATTGTGCTTGGAGGACTCTGTCTACTATTGGCCCTGAAGAGGCTTCAAGAACTCACTTAAGGCCAGGCAACACTGGAGAGAAGAGCATATAGAGAAGTAAATAAAAGAAGAGGAAAACACAAAAAAAGAAAAAGAACATGGAATATTTCTCCTTTCCCAGTTACAGGACAGTAAATACAGAAAAAGTGTTGGCTTAAATGGGCTTATGCTGAACATGTTCCATATAAGAGAAGAATGTGCAATCTGAGGTGCTCTCAGCAAAATCTTTATATTTTTTCCTTCTGATCACTGATATTGTTTTTTTTTGACAATGAAAAGATTGATCAAGCCTCGATTTTCTAACATGTTTCCCTGCATCTCATTTTGATTTGAGATTGAAAACATTTATTCTCCTTTACTTCCTCTTTAGCTTGTGTCTGTATTCCTGTGCAGAGATTCATTGATCGAAATGCTCTTTAACATCCAGGTGAGAAAGGGGAACTTTGTGATGGCCTGCCTGATAGTAATTATGGTTAGTATAACCACTGCTGGGACCTGGGACAGCAAGAGGCAGACACTGCAGCATCCTCTTAGTCGTCTAGGTGAAGAGGTTGAGTTTCTGCCATCACTGCTTATCTCATGTTGTGACCTGCTGGAAGTCGTGGTTACCTTGGAGTTTCATGAACTGCCCAAGCTCCTTTTCTTCATTTTCCCAATTCTTTTCTTCCCTTTAGGAGTCCCTTTGTGGAGTCATGTTACATTAGTATCTAGCAGTTTTAACTACTCCTGTACCTGCTGGGCTCAGAGCCTGGTTTGACCCTATCTCAGAAACCTGACTGCAAAGTCCTCGGAGTCCCGAGATCTGCATTTGGCCTGTTGCCAGGCTGTACATTAGAAAGGGACACAGGGTAATGCGTGTCAATATAGTTTGACATTGTTTGTGTAATGTACAAACTTGGGACAATGTAACTTCTGATCTTGTTTAATGGAAAACATTACAGTGACTGAATGCAATGTTGCTCTAATAACGTCTTCCTCATTTGTATTGCTCAAGGAAATCCTACTCTCTGTGACATTAGGTTTTATCTACATCATCAATCTCTAGCAGAAAGACATACAGAAGCTCTGCTTAGAGAACTGCACAAATCTTTTTTATTATTATCATTGCTGAACATAACTACTTCAGCTTTGTAGTCATTGTTTTCTGAATTCATCTGTTCACTTTTTGGAGCTTGAGAAAAATGTAGGTTTTATGCCTTATTTAACAAACTGCAGTTCTCACCATAATGGAATTGCAAGATACTGTCAAATCAGATAATATGTCACTGTGATGTTATACTAAGCTGTTGGGACAAATATTCTTCTGATATAAGCCAGCACAGTTTAATTTACGTAATCAGAGCCTTTCAATCAAACTTGAAATAACAAATCCATCCATCCAAATGATCTTTCCTTTCTTTTAATTCCAGAGTCAAAGTGCAGATTTCAGAAGTTGCATTATAACCTCTAGGAAAGTGAAAGCCCTGTAAGTGGAAAGCAAACAAACAAGCAAATCAAACTACTATTTTTTAAAAACAAGTTCACATGTAACTTAAATACATATAGTGTGTTCTGTTTGCCTCTAAACATTAAACTGGTCAGTCTGTACCAGAATTTGTGTCTTCAGTCCTCAAAAACTAATGCATGAACTAAGCCTTTCCTTTTGTTGGTGTTAGAGATCACTGTATTTTTCTTGTGAAAGTGGATATTATACTTGATCCAAAGCACTGTCATGTATTGGCTCTTTCACCAGTACAATAACAAATAGGCTTTCTGACTTTATTATATTATTCTTTCACAAACACCTGAGGTATTTCAAGTACCTGCAGCAGCCTGTCTGAATCAATCACCTTTACTTTTCAGTAAGGGCAGAATGTCACAATAAAATGGCTACTCTACCTCCATGCTATTTCATATGGGCATAGCATAAGTAGCTAAAAAAGGCATGTATGAGACATACACCTCTAAAAAGGGACATTGACACTGGGTTAGCTGCCAAAACACTTTCTGTATGCTACAACCACTGGCGTCTGCGTTGGAGATTCTCAGGGACAGGCAGGGAGGTTGCTGTGGGCAGACAGATTGCTCAGATACCCACAGACATGAATGTCCCCTCCGGTGATGGATATGTTACCTCACCAGATTCGCATCAACCATGTAATGAGGGAACCAAAAGTTTGGTAAATGCTGGTGGTACTTTCAGTCACTGGACAAGAGAGAACATGGTTTGCAGTCTCAACATAGGATATGACCTGTCTTTGGTGTAACATTTTTCACTCTGACTTAAAATCATGTGGAGTGACAACCAGTGTCACTATCAGGTGTTGACAAAAGAAGTTAAGCACAATGCAATACTGTGACTGTATTGCTCAGAACACGATGAGACAAGAACCTCAGAACAGCTCAATGCCTGGCCTAAGGCACAGTTAAGTAAGAGAGAAACAGCTCATGAAAAAAGAGCATCACAGATGCGTTCAAAATTTTCCCAAACTGTACATATTATAGCTGTCAGGACACCTGACCCAAACTAGCCAAAAGGATGTTGCATACCACAGCACGTCATGCCCAATATATGAATGGGGTGGGGGGGTTACCTGGAAGGGACTGATCATTGCTCAGGAATGGGCTGAGCACTGGTTGGCGGGTGGTGAACAATTGTATCTGGCATCACTTGTGTTTAGTTTTTGCTTTTTTTATCTCTCCCTCTTTCTCTATTTACAGGTTTGGGTTTTTTTTTTCTTATTATAATATTTTAATTTATTTCAATTCTTAAAATGGCCTGATCCCAACAAACAGGTTTAATTTTTTCCCAATTCTTCTCCCCATCCAACTGGGGCATGTGGAGGGGATGAGTGAGCAGGTTTGTGATACTTGGTTGCTGACAGGGCTTAAGCTACGACAATGGCAAATCAGAAAAGAAAAACCCCAGCAATTTTATGGGAAAAAAACTGATCTAGGATTTTTTGGAAAGACATAGCAATAATTGCAAATACACCCACAGTCTGTTTAATACTTGTCAGCAATGAAAGTTCTGGCCTGAGAGAAGGTGAAAGCTGAAGCACTGCCATTTTTATCCTCTGGAATTAAAATAGCTTTCTTTTCACCTTGAAGAGCAGCAGCACAAACAGGGCTGTCCACACCCAAGCAGTCAGAACTGCATTGCCAACACACAATCACTGTTTGGAAAGAAAGCAGCATTGGGAATGAAAGGATGGGAAGATTTTTCCACAATGTTTAAGAATGTTTGTCATGCAGAAAACCCCTGCTGGCTGCCTGCTGTCCTGCCAAGGAGCCAGTGCACAGAACTCCAGATTCTGCTGATACCATCCAATGTGTCAATTTCCTGCTGCTTTGAGTGGGTTTATTTTTCATCATCCTTGTCCAAAGCAAGAGATAGATAGGAGGGGCTTTTTCCTGCTCCCTTTGAAGGCAGTGGCAGGTTTCTCTTCAATGAAAAAGTGCCAGGATCTGTACCCAACCAAATAATTTTTTGTTCCTGATCTGAGTTATAGTTTCTAGACAGAATCCCATGGCTCCATAGGAATGATTTTGGACCTACCAGTGCAGATGATCCTCCTCCTCTTGGAGTTGCTCTCCATAGAGAACCCTGGGGTTCTAATGGCAGAAATGCCCTCCCTGTTGTCTGTGGGTCTATTCTGTGTCTTCCCTAAAATCATACCTTGGCCCTCCTTGGCTTTCACTTTCTGACTTGTGCTTACACTTGCAACTTCACTGGCTGTATTAGCATGAGGAGAGATCAGTAGAGTGGGTTGTCTTCCTTGCAGTTCTGGTCAGTCCTGCAGCAGAGTGTTGCCTTGCAAGGGAAGTCACCACAAATGGTGTCCTCAGTGACAGGTCCCTGCTCTGGTTCTGGTGTCACAGGCAGCAGCTCCAGTGGGAGCAGTTTGAGAGATGTGACCCTTGAGCTGTATACCCTGAAACGGTGAAGAATTACCACATCACATACACACAGACTGGATTTTATCCTCAGACAGAGAAGGCACTGGTTATGTTAACAGGAAAGATAAACTCCAGCCTGGAACATCATACTCACTTTTGATGTAAGCACAAAGTATTTCATGCCAACACACAAGGTTTGCACAGGCTCTGCTCCTGTGGCTCCTCCCCATTTGTGGCAGAATGGATCAAGGAAAAAGCTGTATAGGTGAGTAAAGAAGAAAGCCTATACAACATCGACCATCTGCTTTTCAAAGTGAAAGTCTGGACCTGGTTTCTGTCTCACTGCCACTGTCAAGTAAGATGGAAGCAATGGAAAGTGGTAGCAGTCTGTTTTTAAGCGCAAAAGCATTAAGAGGAGCATGGCGCTGAAATTAAGAAAAATATCTGATTTCTGCCTCCTGGAGATGCATGCTTTCCTATCAAGGAGATCAAATTTGAACAAGCACAAATAAACATTTACATAACAAGACTGTAAGAAGCAGCATACTGTAAGAATTGATCTGTAGACCAGAGCTGAAGTGGCATTGATTTTCTGATGATAGCAATACTCAAGTGAATAAACCACAGAGCTTTGAAAGCACATCAAAAGTCCACATTAATGCTTAAAGCATTCAGATGAAAGCAGAAAGGAGTCTGTTGAGCTATTCCGTATCTGAGCAAGATGCAACTAGAGTTTGCAATATGCTTGTGTGCAGAGAGCTTGCAGACATAATCAGGAAGCAGGAGGCTTTGTACTATGTGTTTTCACAATACATGTCATATACAGTGCTTTGCATCATGGTGTGATAAATTGTTTGTATCCACAGCCTGACATATTTTAAAGCAATCA
Organism: Agapornis roseicollis; assembly: GCA_002631895.1. NCBI lineage: Eukaryota > Metazoa > Chordata > Aves > Psittaciformes > Psittacidae > Agapornis > Agapornis roseicollis. The sequence goes on from NDXB01000975.1 coordinate 8,250, forward strand.
GCAAAGGACTGCATTGCAAACCAGCTCACCACTGCCAATTCTGTGACTCTATAATTCTACAGTCTGGTTCAGATAGTTGTTGTCTGTCATTTTAAAAACCATGTGGCAATATAGCAACTATCAAAATAGGAAGAAAGGAACATGGCTAGAGCCATAGTTTAACTCTACCCATCCTTTCTCAGCGCACAGCTGGTGTCAGACATTTGCAGCCTGGATGTTAAAGCACTGCACCTTTCCCCTTCCTCCCTTAACATCATGCAAATCGTAATGTTACCTAGTGGCCTTGCTCATTTCTACAGCTTACGGTCCCACTTGGTGCCTCTGGTTATTTAGACCATATAAAATACATGTAGACTTTCTCTCTGCCTTGTACCATAGCTAAAAATAGGAAGTGGTGAATAAATTTTAACTTTATTTTTATCCAAAATTTCATGCAGATTTACAGGCAGTTGTTAAATGTCACAAACCTCAGATAAAAAAATGTGTCTGTGTATTTTGTCACGATGGAAACACAAGAACAGAGAAGTTAAAGGACCTGTTGAAAAGCATACCATAAAGTTAGTGGCAGCATCAAGAATAAAACAAAAGCAAAATCCTCCTATCTTACAATTTCTTATACCAGCCACTGTACCATAGTCTTCATCACTGTCCTTGTAATACAATGCACTGAAGTGTGGGACTCCTTCCACTGATGCTTTACCACTAGTAGGTTCATTGCTTAACAATTTCTTTTTCTGCAGATGGGAATTACAATAAAGTTTTTCAGTGTAGATTATTACCTGCCGTTAACAATTATCTCTAAAATCCTCAAGTGATTCTTCAGTATTTTTCACTTCGAAAGCGGTCTGTCTACAGTTTTTACTGCCCCATCAGGAATAGTTTAGTATTAATTTTTCAGGGTAGGATACTGGTGTAACCAGAAAAGATGACCTCCTTCTTAAGGGAAGTCTAATATGCACTTGAATTTTCTTAAATTATTGACATCTAACATTGAACACTAGGGGTCATATTTAGATAATTACTGACATACTCCAGAGCATATGCAGGAGAAAAAATAACCACATACTCACAAATGTTTTACAATTCACAGAGGAACGTCTGTGGCTTTCATAATATACAGCACAAATCCTGGTTTGCTTTGAAATGCTGGGTTGACTTCTATATTTCTGTGCTTTCAGCAGGCATTTGGAAACAAAGTGGGAAGTTTCACAACATGCTAACAGCATCAGATGAGCTCTACCTTTTCTCCTAAAGGGGAATGCCCCTGCATGAATGTCTTAGGATCTGTGCCCTTTGTATTTTCAGTGTCCCATCAATTCCAGTTCAGGGAAAGTGGGGTACAATGATTTTGTTGAGCTGAAGTACTTTTGGGAAACTCAGAAAGTTCATTTAGTAGCCAGATTCAGAAGCAGCAACACCAGTTGTTTCATCAGCTTTATTAAGCTTTTGTATCCTTAAAAATTTTTCAAGTTAACTTTCACCACCTTCAATACCCACACAAAAGGGACCTGACTCCAAGTGAAGTACCTTGACATTACCCAGATTCCTGGAGGCCCAGTTAATGCTCTTGTGAGAAAGAGCCACCGTGGAGCATTAATTTTTCATCATTCTTACAACAGCAGAAAGAGACTGCAAGGACATAGGTTCTTTTGTGGAAGTGCAGTCTAGGTGCTGAGAGAGAGGCACTGAACAAGAAATGCTAGAAAGGGCCTGGCGGATGGCTCTGCATTCTCACTATGCCCAGCTGTGCTGTGGTTCCTGGATAGCTGCAGAGGGTTTGTGTGCTCACACTGTTACAGATTGTTGTAATTAAGGGTAGATGTCAACTTGGAGCATTGTATTGTAGTAGTAGAACTATTGTAGTTCCATATGACAAAATGCAGGCCTAGAAAATAAGCATTAGCTTGTACCTAATGCCTTTCAGTCTGCATGGTTTGCTTGTTTCCTATGTAACAGTTTCCACTGTGTTGTCCAGTCACCTTTAAAAGCCCTAAGTACTGGAGTTTCCCCCATTTTCTTTAGGAGACTATTTCACAATTTGAAATGTCTTGCTGTCAAGGAGGCGTTCCTGACATTTATTCTAAAATTTCCTTCTCTTAATTTCATCTCATTATTCTTAATTAAACACCCATGTAATGAATTCTTTCCCACAGCTAGAGTCAGATTGTGGCTGTTCTTTCATGTACGAGCAAGTTGAAGAAGGAAAAGGGAACCTGAATTTACCCGTGCTCTGTGAGGTAAATGCAGAACCAACATCAAGCAACTCTCTATTTTTTCAAATTTGAAGTGATGAATATATTAATATATACAGTTAGTTTGAACTCCAATGATGTAGAAGATGTTCATCAGAACTGAAAATAAACAAGCAGCACAAGACAAATAGAGGTGTAGTGGATTTTCACTGACCTTAAGCTTTTTCAGAAACATTTACTGCTATTTTATACTGAAAATATGGGGTTTTTTTGAAAATGCAGTGCCACACCTAAGTACTCCCACTGTTTTGTAGAACTTGTGAAACTCCCTAACCATTACAACTCCTTCTTAAGTGGTTAGCAAATTACTTCAAAATCTCACTGCTTGTAACTTAATAGTAACAGATTATCCCTCAAAGCAGGGATTTGTGATCAGGCACACTGTGAGAGACTGATCTGGAATCAGACTCCACTGTCCATTGTGTCAGAGATTGGCAGGAGAAGCTGAAATGGGATTCCACCTATCTTTTGTCTCAGAGATGGGTGGGAGGAGTTGAGATATGACTCTTCCACTGTCCATTGCCTGAGGGATGAGTGGGAAAGAGCTGAGATAAGAGTCTTCCATCCATTACCTCAAGGACTGGTGTGAGGAATTGCTGTCTGTTATCCCAAAAATTGCTGCAGACACGTGTGTGTGTGTGTGTGTGTGTGTGTGTGTGTGTGTGTGTGTGTGTGTGTGTGTGTGTGTGTGTGTGTGTGTGTGTGTGTGCAGACCTGTGCAGTTGAAGAGCTGGCTGCAAGACCAGGGAAACTGGTCCACCAGGAACCTGTAATACAAGACATGAAGAACAGAGGTACTCCCCCCAGCTCATTATAAAAAGAGGAAAAGGTAATCATCATGAGGCACATTGGCAGGGAGTCTTTGCCATGAAGATGACTCCAGGAAGACACCTCCGTGAGGACACTCTGCAGTGATGACTACTACAGAACTTGAGGGGCACCCTCCAAGAGACATTGCTATGAGAGCAACCCCACAAGAACAAGCACCTCCGATGGACTCTTGGGGGACACTCTGCTCCAATACCAACTGCAAACCCTGAAGAACTCCCACCACCAATGGCAATGACAATGGAGCCCTGGGACATTGCTGGATCCACAGTGGTGACTTTACCCCTTTCCCTCTCTCTCTGTACCCTGAAGCCTTGCTTCATTTTCCACCTTTTTCCCAATCTATTCTATCACTATCTTCTTTATTACAATAATTTCCCTTTATATAATAACTGTCTTTTTGTAATTTGTAATAAACAAACTCTCCTATTATGATACTTGACCTCCTTTGTGTCTTATTTTTACTGTTGGGATCACAAACTGAAACAGGGCCCAGCACTGGGTTTTCTCCAGTCAGACCCTGACACATGGTGATAAGAAACCCTGGATCCATAGATTTAACTCAATCTCACAAGCACTTTGGACAATAATAAATTACAGATTAAGTCCATGTCATCCTGGTTATATTCTGATTTACCTCTGTTTTGCTGACATTTAGTTCTCCTGTATTCTTTGGGTACAATGCAACAAGGGAAGTGTGTAAAGGCTGAGTCTAGGAGCTGGAATAAACCAGCTTCTCAAGTGAGTCTTCACAAAGCTTTAATGATGTATTTTCATGATGGTCAATTTTAAACAATTTGTTACAGTCTATTGTTATGACCTGTTTTAAATCATAAGGGGTGCCCCATTAATTCTGTAAAATGCCATCCTGGAAAGCGGAAAGTTTTACAGACTGTCAGTAGCTTTATGATTTACTACCTTCCAGCTTCAGAACTGGACTTTAATAGGAGGATTTTTTTCCCCTGTCTCTCATACTGTACAGAAAATTATCTTGAATGGGCTATTATGTTTATTTTATCATAATCTATTCCTAAAATAAGACAGACTGTAAGAGAAGGATAAATACTAAGCTACAAAGTTTCTATCCAATAGCCACAGAGGACTATTTTTATCAAAAATATAATTTTGGGACAAAAGAGACACCTGGTGTATAAAATTAAGGCAGATGGGGCAACTCATCAGAGGCAGGTCAGAGGCTGGAAGAATTAGAACTGGAGCCTTATACAGATCACTTCTACCTGGCATGCATTGTATTCCAACAGGTAATCACATAAGCATTACCTGCGTGCTTAAATGTTGAACTGAGCTGGACACCTTTTAAAACGTGGTTTTAAAAATCCTGTCCTGGAGAAGGACTGAGCTTTGGAACCACAGCTTATGCAAAACATTCAAGCATGGGCATTTCTTGTGGGATGAAGACAGTGGCTCTCCTTTGAGGTACAAACTTTATTAGCTGACTCTTCAAATAACAATTTCCCTGCTGGAAGTAGCAGAGGCCCCTAAGGATGTGGCTGAACATCCTGACTTCTTTTCAATGAGGACTGGGGAATTCAGCACCTTGCAAGAGCTGAGTAATGTTTAGGGAACTACAGTGCCATGTTTTGCTGTAATTTTCTGTAAAACTGAGAAAACATTCCTTCAGTTGGAGTATTTAAGCATACTGCAAGTCAAATTTCTGATGATGTAAGTGCTCAGTCCATTTTCTGTAACCTACTTATAGGGGGTTTTATCCAAAACATGCCAGCAAAATTTACAGATTCACTAGAGAGTGCAGAACAATGCCCAATTCCCCATAAGTATATCTTAACAAAATGTAGTTGTTTCGCTTTAGCAAAGAAGGACACAAAAGGCAATGACTGCAATATCTGAATATGACAGTGCTCACTTAAGGCCATGCTTTTCAGAGTGCAGTTGTGAGAACTATTTGTTTAATGTTGACAGAGCTCTTACTGCTCTGCAATAGCAAACGAAACCATATTTTAATGTCTTTGATCCAACATAACAAAGAATAAACATGACAGAAAGGAACAAAATAACTAATCTGAATTATTGCTTTTACTTAAAGTTTTATGGCTATTGTAAAAGAAATCAGTTGTCAAAATGGATTGAGTATCTTCGGTGAGATGAAATCAGGCGGATCCAAAGCATGTTTTCCAGACTGTGCTGCTTCTGTCACACACGGTCATGCCATGTAGTGGGCATTGGTTTTAGAACATTTTTCCTGAAATCTACCCTTCCAGAACACCATATAACTTCTTGAAATAATACTTACCTCTCCTAAAACTGTGAGAGATGCTGCAAAGGCTGAACCCCAACATCCTCAGTTTGTTTTATTTCATTATTTCCAGTTCTGATGTTTAGTCTTCATCTAGATAAAACTACAGATGAAAGGTGAATATTCATTGATATCCTTCCCTTTTCTTACATATATGTCATACAAAAGATGGTGTTGAATTTAAATCTGGTTTGGTTTGCAAGGAAGCCAATGAAAACAGCAGGAATCAAAAAAAAAAAAAAGATAATTTACATAAACATATAGATAAGGACATCTTTATTTTCAGCATCTGATAACAAAGACACCTGAAAATATGAGGTCTGAAAATACAAGCAGGCATGGTGGGGAAGTCTCTACATTTCTATGGGCTGCCTCATGACACATAGCAGCACATTAGGAAGAAAACTCAGGACAGCAAAAAATAAAGACCAATCTTCTCTAGCCTTTCCTCAGGTAGAGAAAGCATGGGGGTCTCTGGCTATCCCAGGGACTGTTTCCACTGGGGACACAGAGCTGTAGATCCTAGAGCTCTGCAGGACTGCAGGGTGGCCTTTAGATGAAGGCCTGAAGTGTCACCTTTCCACTTGCTTCCCACCTACCCTTCAGAAGGTGGTTGATATATGAGTCTATGGCTTTCTAACATGACCTGCTCATGATCTCGCTGCTCCTTCTATCCCCTCATGCTACACATATGCCACATGATAATGCTCCATTTGCTAAATGACCCAGCAAACAGAGACTAATTCTTTACACTAGGATGGATGAATCATTGTGCCAAGAGGGACTGTCCACTCACAGGGTGTCTACACCTCAGCACTGGTTCTGGGACCCTTCTTGTCCCACGTGCTGCAGCTCTGTCCTGGCCTTTCATTCACTACACCACCAGTAGCTTGCTCCTACCCCACCACAGACCAATTGGACTAACAACTGCTTCAACAGGGAACGTTGGGAAGGTCCCATGCGTGTGTACAGCGTGTTCTTTCATGCTTTTCCTCATATTCCCAGTGGTCTCAGGGCATGGAGGCATTTTAGTGCCAGATGAGGGTAGAAGTGAGACAGCAGTGAGAAAAATGGAGGGCTTGTGGGCCTAGCTTCCCATTTGGACTGTGATCAACCACTTGGGACACTTCATAAAACAATCAGAAATTATCTGAGGCAATGTTAAGACTCAAGAGATATATTTGCGCTAATTTTATACATATATCATATGTATTCTGGCTAGTCTTCTGAACAGCTCAATCTTTCTCATTAACTCTGCTGGCAGCTTAGGCACTAGGCTCCCCTCTTCTGCCACCATTAAAAGCCCGAAGTGGCCCAAAACATTGGGATCACACTGTTAGTTACACAAACTATACCTCTGCTTTCCTGAGCTCAAGGGCTGGGAGCTGTTAGTTGGTGCATGAAGCAGGACACCCTCTGCATTTCTTCTCCTGATGCACCAACCCCTTCCATGCATGCAGAGGGACCAGGGGCCAAGGAGGCCTCCCTGTCAGCAAGCACTGATGAGCAGTTGTAGCCACATGTTCTCCATGGTATTCAACCTGGACAGACCCCTTCCCCATCAACAGCCACCCTTGAGCTTCTGTTTGCCAAGGGAACAGCACAGGGACACATGAGGCTAGGACTGTTATAATGAAGGGACACAGAACACTGTGACAAATGCAATTTTTAGTCTTTTCCGAGAATGGGTGATATTTATATGAAGTGCTTAGCTCCAACTTCATTTTCTAATAGGATGTGATCTGTCTTGCAACTGCAAAGTGCTTCAAATCTTATCTGTTGGTTCCACTGCGTTTTATGAATCCCATGAAAATGATAAGGTACACCAGAGACTGAGGGCTGTACGCTTAGTAGATTACAGGAGCAAATTACTAGTGCTAACATGTAGAGGATTTTTTGTGTGATTGATCTCTCCATGTACCTGGTTTAGTGAGAGTGTTTGGCAGATAAGATTGAAAGAGAATCTATGTTACAGCTGGCCATGGGGGATTGAATAGAAAAGAAAAATGCCTTCAGAGTCTGTGAGTTGATTTTATATTAGTGCATTAAAGCAGCTTTAGGAGCGTGGTATTTGCTAGTGACAATGAAAGAGTTTACAGTTACCAAGAGGTAGTTGAAGTCCAAATCTTTCTGCTGCCCAAATCAGTAAAATAAAGGTTTACAGAACATAAAGATTGTTGAAGTATCTTTCAGATGAATGCGTTATCAAAAGATATTTTTTACTATGTATTTTGTAAAAAACAATAAATGATACTAAACCTGATTTGTAAGAGTGGTTTATCTAATTAACCTTATTTTTCTTAACTGAATGAAGGCAAACATGAAACAAACATGAGAAATAATGAGAAATATATGCACATGAGAAATAATGAGAAGTATATGCACTTGAGAAAAATACTACTGAAATTTAAGAATCAGATTCTAGATCTGTCTATGCAAAAATGGTTAACTGAATTTGCTATGAAAATGTCTGATTGTCCTTTGCTAGGGAGCAGAGATTGTCATCTGCGCAGACATGTGGTGGCATTCTTGTGATGCCTGAGCACTTCTACATTTCACCCTTGTCCATGCATGCTAAGGGAGTAGTGCAGTCATTGTGTGATGCAGATTTGGCACAGTGTGGGTCTGTCTATTAGAGTTTATGACACTTTGTCCCCCACCCACCCTGCTCAGTGTGGGACAGATCTCATCAGTGATTCCAGTATTTTTAATTAATCCTGTGTGGAATCACACTCAGTGTACATACCTGAAAATGCCATCCTATGCAAAAGGATCCAAATCATCTGCTCTTACAAGGACAGTCACTCTTTTCCCTGCAAAAACTTGCTTCATCTTAGCTCGCACCCTTGCAGAACACCTTGATTTGTATCTGATTTAATGATCAAATTCTGATACTTTGCTTTAGCTACACTGATCCTGCACATATTCAGATGTTACTGTAGAAACAGAATTTTGATCTTCACTCCATTTAGGGTATGTTCCCTGCTGTTCTAAGTTGCTTTGTGATGATTTTCACCCATGGAGAATCTGTTTCCCAGGTTTTGAACTAGTATCAGACCCACCCTAAACTATCGTCTTTTATTTCTATTCTTGTAGAAACCTCTCACTCCCCTCCTGGGACCTTCCCTCTCCCACATGTGGGACATTTCAGGCTCCAGGTTTTTTCCAGTGTGACTCCAGAATTGTTCTGTTTACTTAGAGTGAAGTAAATCAAGGCATAACCAGAACCAGGCATTCAGTTTCTAATTTGATTTCATCCTGAAAGCAGACTTTGTATAAAAATCAGCCATTTCAGTAAATGCAGCTAGCTTTTTCAATATACTCTCTTCCTAGGCTAATAACTGGAAAAGATGGGTGTATTGCTCTGAGTGTTTCCTAGCACAAACCCAAACTGGAAGATACTCAGAGTAGCATGGAGCTTTTCAGTGAGCTCAGTCACTGTGAAAAATACACAACCAGACTGACCACGCAGAGATGTGTCATACTCTTGCATATACATTCCTCTTGCACACAGAATCAAAACTCAAGCTGTTGGTTGGAAATATACATGATTTAGGAGATGAAGCCTGTATAACAACTCTGAAATTTTAGTACTTTATGTTTTAGCAGTTCAAGTTTAAACTTGTATTCATCTTAGAGTTGAAGACAAAACAATGAACAGGAACAATTTTATAAGTAAATGATTTAATAATTTTTCATTAGAAAGCAATTAACTCAGGAGCCAAAGAAAACTTGGATTTATTGTTATTTCTGCAGTATAAAATAGGTTTCTCATGTCCATAATTTTATTTTCTTGAAAATTAGACAAAAAAAATGATTACAAGAAAAAAAAATGGTGACAGGTATCGCGAAGGTCTAGTGGCACAGTAAATCCAAAATACTTTGTTGGACTTCATCGGGTTCATGCCAGTGTAAGAGATCATCTTCACAGTCATACAGGGCAGGCTGGAACCAATCTTGCCATGCATTATAAAAATCTTCATCCACATTGTAACCTTACATGTGGAAAATAAACAGAAGAAATACTGCAGCTGAGCATGAGAATGGTATCATTGCCACTTGCACCCTGTTGACAGCTATTTGCAATATGCTCTTGAGAGTGCTGATTTGCTCCAACAGCCTGAACTGTGGTGTTAAAGTTATTAAGAAAAAGAACAGAGAAGAAACCTGCTCCTTATGTTCTTGCTATTTGTTAACCATCTGATTTGGAGCCACTTGGGCATGTACTGTGCGGATATAACCACTGTGTATGGGATGGATGCCAAGCAGAAAACATATGATTCCTCTTTCTCCCCTTTTCATGCTCACTGCCTGGTGAATGTCAGTTGCTGCATTACACAATCTTGACAACCTTTGCAATGTAGGTGGTTTCAGACAAATAGAAGAAAGGCAAGAACAGCATGTCTGAGAATGGAACAACAGGCTTGTCTAATGGCATCCCCACGCAGAGGGATGATTCAGGAGCACATTTGGGTTTATTTTCTCTTTCCCCAGCTTATTAACCTATTCATTGTCAGACTCCTCATGAGACACCAGAAAAGACAATGGGATATGTAGATGTTTGGCTTCCAGGTAGTTTTCCCCAAGCCAGCACCTACTGTAGCTCTCTGCAGTTTCTGCCCAGGCCATGTGTCTGGTTTACTGCTGTCTTGTTTGGTCTCTCTCTAAACCAGAAAACAAATACCACAAGAATGTGCCAGGGCCTGGGGAGCAGCCTGTGCAGCTGAGGATACAGGGTGGAGAATTTCTGCAGCCAAAGAATTTGGTTTTCTCTTGATGTGAGTCTTCAGTCTTACAAAAAATCCCCACCAATCACAAGAAAAGGAATTATGATCAAATATTGTCCAGGTCTGATAATGGTTTAGACTGAGAAAGTCTCTCAAAGGGACTGTCCAGTGAGTGGAAAACCTCACAGCACCAGCAATGCTGTTTTAGTGCTCTAACCTGTCCCATCAAAAGAGACAAGCTATGCTAAACATCAGTGAGGAACGAATAACCAGTCCAATGAATTTAGGGGAATTGCAACATCATAAAGTAATCAGACCTAACAGCAACTTTTATGAAGGATTTCTTCTTGGAAGGAGACAGCAAAAGGCAGTAAACAATATGCAGGTGATCACTGTGACCAAATGTGTCACAAATGAGTGATTTAGATTACTTAAAGAACCACTGTCAAAGGTATTAGAAAAGGTGGCTTTAATAAAGTATTGTAGAAGTGTGACCAAGGTTCGCTCTACTTCTGTGCAGCACAATCATTTGGACAGCGATTCAAAACTACCAAGACAAAATCAAAGTTACCAAGTCCCAAATCAGTTACTGCAAGGTTATGAGTGATATCAGTTGCTTACCAAAGATCTGCTGCCAGCAAAAGGTCTCTCTGCCTTGGGAAGCAACCTTGAGAGGTGTCCCAGATCAAGAGGAGATCACCACCACGCAGCCACACTGCCTGCTAGGGAGAGCTCAAGGAAGGCTGCTTACAGAGACTGTCCTATTTAACGAATAAAGTAGTTGGCTCATAGTCAAATTACAAAGATATGCATGGAAGTCCTATACACACAACTTTCTTTGTTCCTTGATAAATGAGTCTTGGAAAAGCCACCTGCTATTCATGTGTGTGATTGGTGTTTCAAGTTCATATGCATCAATGCTCACTGTGTCACTCTGCTCCTTTTTGTGGGTTTTCAGAGAACAGATTGAAACTGGAGGAGTTCTTGCCCCATTAATGGCTTAGGCATGTAGCTCCTTTGGAGCCTGTACTAAGCTGCCACTAGTTTGGTTAAGGGGTCAGAGTGCACCAGTCACAACAGTGCCTCCAATTGCAGTCATTTCCATTTGCTGCTCTACCTCAAGCAGCCAGAGAAAGTATCTATCATTTTAAGTCTGTGTTTGACAGAAGATAAAAACCTGTAGAAAACTCAACACACAATCATGCAAACCTAGCAGCTTGCATGTTCTGTAACTGCAGTCTTCAGTTCTACTCCAGGTTGTTCTTCCATCCTTCTTTTTACTGACTGTTGCCTAGGATCAAGCATTGCCAGTTAAAAATCTTGCTAGACTCTTAAAAATAATTGAAAGTACCACACAAAATAGCACCATTGTCAATCACTACACATACACACGCATAGACAGCTTCTCCAGAAATATTCAGGAACCATACAACACTGTTTACTGAGTAATAACTTCTTAGAAGGGGTATTCTGACTTTATGCATATGCAAAATGACCACCAGCAGTGCTGTAGCAGGGCATGCTTTTGGTGTATACCAAAGTGAGCAGCCCTAATGAGCAAAAGGGAAAGCTGAAGAAATCCCAGCGGAAAGACTTCTAGAGTAGTTTGAGGGCTTTCCTGTAGGTTTTCTGTTCCTGTGCTTGAAGTTAAAACCAAATTCTTTACTAGAAAACAATAGCAGTTTTACCACAAGGGTTTTATTAAAATAATGAAAAAAACAACCCAAGGACCAAATCCAAGACCCATTTGAACTTTTTGTAGAACAGAGGAAACCTAATAGATCTTAGAGCTCTGCTTTTCTTTTCCCCCAATTATTCTTGTCTAGATGTCTTAACACTCCCTTTTTATTTATTGATAACTGCTTTGAACTCATGTGAGCTTGTGCGTTGAACCATATGCTCTGTCACATGCAGTCAACTAGTTTGCATTGTCTGGTTGCTGGCTGTAGCCTTTAATATGTGTGGGACCTAACACAATTATCTCCAGTTATGGGGAAGTCTTACATCAGTCAGTAGGAACATCAAATGAATGAGGACTGCAGCAGTACAGTGTTTGCTAGTGATTGCTCTGCCTGGTATTTCAGAAGTGTCAAAGTACAAAGCAAACCCCAAAATACAAGAACAGAGGTAAATCCAAACCCAAATCCAAAAAAAAAAAAAAGGAATACACCAAAACTCCACCCTAAAAACAAGCAGAGGGGCCCTTTTCCCTTCCCTTCCCTTCCCTTCCTTTCCCTTCCTTTTTCCCTTCCTTCTTCCCTTTCCTCTTCTGCCCTCTCTCTCCTCACTCACACTTCCTTCCCCCAAACTTTTTCCTTCTTTCCTTCTCTCTCTCTCCTCATTCATTTTAAAGAACCCTTCAGACACAATTTATTGCCCTTCACACAGGTATGGAGTACTGATTTCCCAAGAGTTTCCTGGCCTCTATAAATCAGAGGAATACTACTTAGTAGCAGTGGTGGTGGGTGTTCACCATCTTGCTCCCAGAAAGGGCCTTTGTGAAGTGCCCACAGCCCTTCAACTGAAGCACAATGACTGAATACTTTGGAAAAACATCTCAAACTAAAAGACAAAATCATATCTCAAAGATCAGTACTACTATTTACTTAAGACAGAGACTACATTCCCTAAGTTGACTAAAATAATTAAAATGCAAATGACTGCAATTGCAGACTGATGACAAAAATTAGGTAAATCCACATTAATTTCAAATTTATCTTGAAATATACACTCAGGTTTCCAGGTGAAATATTGTCATATTATCAGAACTAACAAAGTAAGTAACATCACTGCATAGGGAAGAATATGCCAATATGCCTGTTCTTGAAGAGTGACACATTTTACGTTAGATGACCAGCCTAAGCCTGTAAACATGTTAAGCAATTTCAGATGTTACTGTACACTTGGCGGATACTAGAGTACGTGAACACTCTTAATCAGGTGAGGTCATCAAGAAAACAAGAACAAATGCTGGATTAATTTTCCAGTCTAACTAGGGTAAGACTGCAGCCTTTACTGTTCTCAAATAGCCAGACCAAAACACTTGCTGGATACTTTGGCAACTTTCCATGTGTTACAGATCTTCAAACATGACATCAAATTCAAACATACTGACTAAAGACAATTTCTTATCCACCTCTGACCTGAATAGGGCTCACAGTCCTGCTCACATAACTTTATGTATGTTAAAAGATGAAAACACATCCTCTTAATCATACCATCTTATTTTAAAATAGTTTTTGATGGTATTGTTTTAATAAAGGTAGTTGTGATGATTACATACAGGGTACAGGAAAAGCCTGTCTTTGAATGACTTCAGCCAATGTCATTTACCAGAAATTAGTTTGGCCCAGCATGAGTTATAAAGGCCGCTTTAAATTATAATAAGGTATTTATTGCCAGGAAAGCTCCTCTCTTTAATAAAAATCCCTACTTTTCTCTTCCCAAAACAATTGAAAAACTATGATTGGTCCAAAGGTCTGCAAATTTCAGTATTTAATTTAAGTGGTGGTTACATATTACTTGACTCAGAAGTAAAAATATGTAGGTGGCAGAGTAGTAGATCTAGCTGTACAAACAAACAGATGTGAGAATACTTTGATCATACTAGGATCATGAAAGACACGTAGTAGTTAAAATATCTGGAATATTTCTAATATCCTAGTATATTCTAATGTGTGAAACAAAATGCATATAGTATGACTGTAATAATTAAAAAATAAACAGAATACAGCCAACCATAAAACCCTGCAGTTATATTACTGTGTAACAGTGTGATGCATAGCCATTCAACAAATCACAACTTGTAACTGAATATTGGTAGCTACAGCCACATCCTTCACATGCTGCAACACCTGAGGGTAGTCCTTTAGGCCAAGCTCCACTTGTCTCTGGTCCCATTAGCGTTCTGCCAGCTTGTTCCTGAACAGTCTACAGTAAACATGCAGAGCAGAACAGAAACCAGGAAAGCAAAGTGGATAGTCATGTAAGGAAAACAATTAGGTGTCCTTCAATATTTTTTTGTCTCTAAGTGAGAAGTGTATTATTTTTACCCAGTTAAAATTCCACAGGTATATTGTAGACCGGAAGGAAGATATTAATCTTACTTTTTCACAGACAGTTCAGATGTATAAGGTTATTGTCCTAAAGCAAGCAAGCAAACCAGTAAATGTCTCCATGTTTTGCCTGCGGTCTCATTTTTTTTCAGGATGAAGTGAAATACCATTGTTGCTGCAGTTACCTCTGTGTTCTCTTATATCCATTCTGGATAGAGGCTTAAATTATTTTTAGCATGCTGAACATGTTTATTTCATTTTTATTTTGAACATATAGGATGACAATGGAAGGAGCTTCCAAACAAAATGTATTCCTTACTGGACATAAAGAAAAGAAAAAACAAACCAACAACAACAACAAAAAGAGATCAAGGCTTTAACTTCTTAGCTGTCCGCCTGGCAGAAGATCTAGTCTGATCTAAGAATAATCCTAACTTAGTCAGTACAGGTTTTCAACTAAGCTTCTTCAATGCACTCCAATGGGGAGAAACAAAATGGTACATCATGGCAGCATGTAGGGTCTCATTAACATGACATGCCTGGAAAATAAATAAATAAAACAAACTTAAAAAGCCCGGAAGCTTCTACCATCTTTAAGATCTTGAAAAATGATTTCAAAATAAAATAAAATTTTTGGAACTATTAGATTGACCCCCACAGGACAATACATTAATTTAGTGGTTTCCCATGTCTTTTTACTTTCCTTGTGCTTGGTATGCACTAGACATCTGTTTGTTGAGGGCCTCCAATCCCAAGGAGCATCAAGGACTTATTTTCAGTGCATTATTCTTTTGTGCTTAAAATTCACCTTCCTAATAAGCTTTCACCTACTCCAGGAAGCACTGGAGATCACTCATAACATCTGCACTGCTTTGTGAAGTTCTGATGTCCGTTATCAAAGCCTTCAGTTTCTAAGCATTAAAATACAAGCCTCTGCAGCCAAAAAAATTGTTAGATGTCTTCTGGAAATAGCACCAGGAACCGCATGAAGGAACACAGGTGCCAGAGGGCTACTTCTTATGTTGGTTTGCAGCTTATCATTTTTCATTACTGTAGAATAAAAGAAATAATAATTTTTATGGGATAGAATACCAGCTTGTCTTCCCATTAAGAATGGATTTATAGCAATATCTCAATTTACTTCAGCAGCATTCATCTACTTATTGCTCTCAGAGCAAAGTCTGGATGCACAGATTATAGGAGAAGGCCATTTGAAATGACTTTTTGTTTTATGTCTTTTACAGAACTCAACCCTGAATTAGTCATCAATGAGCAGCCCCATATCCAGTACCACATTACAAGACTAACTGAAAAATGCAGCCCCAGTGAGAATGTGAAGGTGTTTACTGTCAAAAGTATATATATATATATAAAAAAAAAAGGGGGGGAAATATCACTGTAAGTGGACTTCAGATGATAGATGAAGTTAGGGAAAACAGACAAGCAAACAAAAAATACAGTAGAGCACAATAGACTAAACTTATCCAAGGTATAACTCTTGCCAGCTGGCCAGTATCTCTTTGTCAAAATATATTTAATGAATAAAGAAAGAAACAAAACACAGTATAAAATGTGTCCAAATTCGTTCATTTGGATACAGCAGCATGCCTTTTATGATGAAAATCCTTGAGATAAGTTACTGATTACTGAATCCTTATCAATTTTGTGACCTTTTTCATCCCATTTCTTATTTCACAGTTTTGTATAAATACCTAATGTACTATTTTCTTGTAATCACAGTAAAGAGGGTACCTATATCACCATGGAAACAAGATATATGTATACATCTATGATCAGTCCTTCTCTATACTAAAAGCCTACATTATTCGTGCAAGCTTATGGCTAATTGCTCTTCATAAGATACTTGTGTCTTATTCCTACTCACTATGTTGGAAATTCATTTCATGTAGTTGCACATAACAAGCTGTAAAGTAGGTTTTATGAAGCCAATAATTCAGATATAATACTTGAGGAATTCCTTTTAGTTTAGATATATTTATTTTTCCAAACATTTTGTTTGAGAGAAAATGAGATTGCTATCTTCTGTTTCCTTATTTTTTTGCAGGAAAGCAAAGGGTTGTTGACTTCCTCTCCCCTCCCTTCCTTCCTTCTTTCTGAAGGTACTGTACTCATCTGAAAAAAAAAAAGAGAACGAAATGATTGTTCCTGTTCTCTTTCTTAAGTCATTTGAAACACTGTCCCTGCTAGTTTTCTAAGTTTACTGCAATCTCTGCACAGGGGGAGGGAGAGAAAGGGAGAAAGAGACAGAGATTACCAACATGACAGCAGGTAGAGAGTTTAGGGCAAGACTCCTTCCAGCTTCAACAACTGGTAAGTTAAGTAAAAATGTATTTATGGTTAACTCTTTACAAGTACAATATATATGCTTCTCTATTAAGAAAAGGCATTAATCAGATGCACATTTAACTGATAAAAAGGTAATAACCATATGCATTGACAAGGAGTATATTTATGCTATAGTTACCTATACTCTGGTTTCTAGACACTGGTGGTAATAGCATACTGTTTAACCAGCACAGACAAGAGAGTATTTTCCAGTGAGGCTTATGATATTCGTAACATAATCTGCTGAGAATTTTGCATATATCCCTTCTGCTACCAGAATCTTGTTTCAGGCTTCACTAACCTTATCCTGAGTGTTTTAGCAAGGTTCACTGGGCCATTGCTGAAACACAGACAAAGGCTTTGTCATATGCAAATTGGTGTATTTCATATATCATCTGCCACTACTGAAGTCTGCTCCAACCCACCAACCTGTGCTATAGTGGGAGAAGAATTACTAGGATGTTGGTTTTTTCCCTTCAAACTGTACTGTGTTTATCTCTACTCATCTGTGTATATGATTAGTGTAGGAACAGTGACTTTTAAGACGTGGTAAGATAATTCCAGGTTCTCACTTGAAAACAAAAAGTTTCATGTTGAACTAAGCCTGATCACCAGCATTGGGAATAGGGTGGATTGCTGTTTGCATTGTTGTAGGTATCAGTATTTTTCATGTTGGGCTTAAATGCATCAGAATGATCAGCAGTTGCATGTAAAATGAGTGACTGAATGCAAGCATATGTTTCAAATATCACCCGCACACAGGCTTTTGTAGAAGTGGAATGCAGAGGTGGGGGGGAGAATTAGGACAGGTGTCCATTTCTCTGCAAAAGGAAAGCTTGATCATCTTCTGATCCAGTGTTTCTTCAAGCTGCTGCTCTCTGAAGCACAGGGTCCTCTGCAGGAGCTCGGTCAGAGTGTCTCCAAATGGCGGGCAAGCATCACGGGGGGCTGGCACGCAGCTCGAGCTGCCCTGCTCCCGCTCCTGCTCCCACCGGGGCACCTGGGATGCGCTTCCGCCCCAGGACAGCACAGCCCTCCGCTCCCACCCCTCGCTGAACCAAGTAGTGGAGATGATTTTCTTCTCCCTCTACCTGGGGTCTTTCTGCAGGATTTGCTTTAGGAAGAAGTGATCTACCCCCATTTCAGCCCGATTTCTGGGTAAGTTGTAGATTCCCTTTGCTTCAGGAGCAGCAGATGGGTTCTACCAAAGGAGGTTTCTCGAACTCTGCTCCTTAATGTTGCAGCTTGGTTTAGGTCGGTACCAGTTATTAGGTTTATTTGGTTATACTTAACCCACGAAGAATCCTCTGCTAACAGCAAGTAAATGCCAGATATTGCCATGAAAACCACTTGGCCACACCTTTCGCTTGGGACACATGAGGTTGTTTTATGCAACTAAATACTGATTCAAATGAAATAGATAATTGTGACAAGTTACATGTCAAATATATGGAAAAGCACTTTTCACTTTAAGTGAGAAATAGTCTCCCAAATATTAACATGTCTTTCCCCCCCCCTTCTCTGAGAGATCGTCTGAAATACATAAATTAGAATGCGCCTTCATATTCATAGTAGGTGGCCAAAAGCAGCATATGTGATTTTTAAACCCATTCCCAAATAATAAGCACACAGAAAGAGCATTTTTTTTTTTAATGAATGCTTAATAATTTGACAGTGAAAAACAGACCTTGAATTTTGAAAGTCATTCTTAGATTTCACTTACAGATCTTACTTTTCCTTCAAATAGTACATCTTAGCAGTCGTTTGGAGTTTATTTGTTTTCAAATTGTATAATTTATTGGTGGAATAACTGTAAATGATTTAGTATTGTGGTAGTTTGTAACACAACTAATACCTTTCTTCAGGTGTCAGGAAGATGAGATTTTTAGCTGATGTGTAATTTTTATCCCACAAGCTGAGATATTTACAAGCAGAGAAGGATATAGTCTGAGACTGCATTGAGTACAGATATACTACCATCTTATGGCACAATTTAAGTGCTTGTGAAAGGAATTTTCAGTTATTCAGTTATTCAACCAAGAATAAAAAGAGAGAGGCTCTGTTTATTTTGCTTATTTTGCTTAAAGTGTTATAGCTTTTCTTGCTAAGAGGTATATTTATGTATATATCATATGTAAGTCAGTTTTCTTAGAGAGTTATTTCATGTTTTATTTCCATTTCCAATAAACTATTTCCATTTGATTTGTTTGGAATTCTAATGAAAGAAAATATAGAGAGATTTTGCTTTTGTTCTGAAAAATAAAAGCAAAACTGCAACAGTGATGGCAAAGATGTTACAAAATGTCATAGCTATGGAAATCCCAGGTTAACAAGTCTAATTCAAAAAGCATAGACACTGATATGAGTCTTTCTAAATGTCAATTGCCTTTTTATATTTAGGATCAGCTTCTTTAATGATGAAAACTGTTGAGAATCAGAGTTTTGGATGCAGATTAGCATAGATTTACATTCCTACTAACATTTTGGAATCTGTAATGTAGATTTTTGACCAGGAGATAATTTGAATCTTTTTTTACTGGTTTTGCATTCTTTCAAATAAGAACATCAGTAAGAGCCTTGCTTCAGGACTATCTGGATGTAGGGCACATACTGGTGGACTGAGAAGTATGATGTGCATCTCACAGATGAGATGTTTCTAGTAGCATCAGACAGATATGCAGGATTTAGAATGGGAGAAGCACAGGGGGATGAATCATGGTAGCAACCCAAAATAAGCCTTATATAAAGGCAGAAGAGTATGGATTACCCAGAGAGCACTTACATTGCTTGCAATTGTTGATAATGCAAAGGCTTGATGCCACAGAAAGACATGTATCTGAACGGACTGCTCCAATCAGCCAGACATGTCAGCAGGGTATCACCATGAGAAACAAAAGCAGTAAAGGCTGCATAAGGTAACAGTGGTTTTCTGTGGCCATGGTCTAAGGACAGAAGTCAGGTAAAGCTATGTGAAGAAAAGTAGCTTTGTATTAGTTGATAAGAAATGGTCTGTTGCTTCTGAGCACTGATGCATGTTCCCCAGTAGTAACTGACCCAATAAAACAAACTGACCTTACTAGTGCTGTGTAGACTGCTACAGATAGTCGTAAAATTACTCATTTGTTTGATGAACTAAGTTTATACCCCAACTAACTTTTAAAAATAGATTCCCTGTTATGAGCATTTTCTTCTTAAATGCAGTAGTTTTCTCCATTCTAGTTTACAAGCCTGGAAGATCACTGAAAAGGAAGGAATGTCAGCTTTATAGAGAGACACATAGTGTGAATCATGTAAAAAGAAAGAAACAAATTTGGGAAAAAAATGACCTGGGATTATCTTCCTTCTGCTGAAAAGTTGATATTTGGAAACTGAGACCACAGCTCTCCATTGCTGTTTAAATGCAGTGGAATGATATTCAGATTTTCATCCAACAGAGAGGCCTATCATGCATATTAATATGCGCATTGACTACTTGAAACAAGAGTTGCATACTGGATGTCTGATTTTTCTTTATGTCTATCTGGTGTCTGTTTGTACATTGTCTGGCTTCTAAAATACTAATGATCCAATGAAAAATAGTATTTAATCTTTGTTTTAGTTTCTTCCAACTTAATAACTTCGTGACTTGCTTTTGTAAAACAAAGTTTTATCCTAGTGTTACCCTGATCTTGATAAGCAAGACATAGCATTTTCCTTCTAAACTGAAAATATTTATTGTATTATAAAGACTTCTATCGTAACTGGAAGTAATTAAGAAAAGTAATTATATATTAAACGGAAATATTTTCTCTTCTGAAGGTTATGGGAAGAAATTATGTGAATATTTGCCATTTTTTTTTCTTTCTACTTTCACTCCTTATTTCCTGCTTTGTGTGTTAGAAAGGCACATTACTAATTATTTAAATGAAGGCTGAAAAAAAAGTATAACTTTCTCTTCCCTCCGTCTGCTACTATGAAAGCTGGAACACTGACACATTTCCCTTCTACTTTGTGGATGTATATGGATTCATGTGATTTACAAGAAAGACTTAGGATAAAAACAGTGTTTCCTGAAAACCCATTTACACACTACCAATACTCATACAAAGTAAATCTGGAAACATCAAACTTTCCAGATGCTTATTAGCAGCACTAGAATTCAGAGAACACTGAGAAGTACAAATGTTCATTGAACGTGAAGGTTCATTTAATTGCAAAAAGCTACAAGGTAAACTGAGTCTCATACATTGCTAACATCACGTTTTACTAATAAATTAGAGAAAGGTACAACTGATTTGAAATTGAAAGCAAGGCGACAAGAAGGATCATACATTTTTAATTGTTAGATGATGCTGTACTACAAGGAATAGTAATTCACAGCAATCAGGCATTACCCATGACAGCCTCTTGAGGCCTGATGAAAACTAGAAACTATCTAATTTCTCCCTGTGGAAAAAGTTTGGCAGAGTGGTGTTACCAGGGTAGAGAAGCAGCTGTGGCAGTTCTGGGATGGCAGTACACAGCTTTGTCCCTTCTGGGGGAGAAGCTTGTTCTGACACCAGGCCCTCTGATAAGCCACATATGTGTTGGCTGGGAGGGACAAGATGACTTCCAGTCTTCCTCTTCACTGGTTTGTTACTATTTCTGACTGTGCAGAAGACACTAATGCTTTAGTCTTCTATGGTTAGGGTTGCAACATAACTGTTAGACTCTTTTTTGCAGTAATGAAAGACATTTTGTTTCGTGGAGGCCTCTATGCTGGGGCTGCTACTAACGACTTCATAAACTGGAAAAAGTATGTGCTCTTACCAAAATACACTAATTTACTTTTTCATGTCCTTTACAAAGGGAAGCCCACCTAAGCTTAAGCTGCAGATAAAGAAATGCCATCAAACAGGTATCATTGGATTCTGAAGGTGAATGATCAGGATCTGTTATTCTCCTTAATGACTGAAGTGAGGATTTTCACTAGCTTGTTCAATACCAGACACGAAAAATTTGTGAACAGGCACACAGTGAAAGGTACTGAACACAGTTAGGACAATGAATTGGAACACAATTTACACAATTATTTACCCTCTGGGTAATGTCCTCTTGCCTACCACAGCCTTGCCTGCTATTCCTCCCAGAACACAGCTATTCCTTCCAAAACACAGAAATAATTTCTATAAAATCTTCCAGGTTTTTGTACATGGCAAAAATCCCTGAATAGAATTAAGCGGTTAGTGGAGGAGTCGGGGGGAGGAGGAGCAGATTGCTAAGAAAATGGTTTTGATATATAAGGTGGTTTTCACAGAACTTAATTTTATATTGCTGGATGCCACTCTAAGTCATGGGGTAGCATCACTGTGCTTTGATGTTTTCTTTTGTTTCTTTTTTCTTATAATGAAAATCTGAGCTAAGTTAGTACCCAGAACAAGCCTTTGGCATCATTAATGGTGAAGGATTAGTATTAGAGTGGTTCAGGGAACGTTCAGAATTTCAGATTTGAAACTATGTCGAGTTTCTTCTTACTCCTCACCCCCAACCTCCACCACCTCCCCCCCTTTGGCAAA
Organism: Agapornis roseicollis; assembly: GCA_002631895.1. Taxonomy (NCBI): domain Eukaryota; kingdom Metazoa; phylum Chordata; class Aves; order Psittaciformes; family Psittacidae; genus Agapornis; species Agapornis roseicollis. The sequence goes on from NDXB01000975.1 coordinate 30,267, forward strand.
AAGTAATTTCTTGTTTGTTTGTAGCTCTGGACTCTGTTCCAGTGTTTTCTTATGACATTTGGCTAAGACTGAGCTGCCATTCCCACTCTGCATGCTAATTTACTGAATTCAGTAAAATTGGCATTTTAGATCTGTATCAGTTTAAAATAATTAACCTTGAGATTTTTCCCTGTTATTTGATTTGCATAAGAGGTTTGTTTTCTAATTGATCAAAATTGCTGAAGCAATACAAAATTTGTTTTAAATTTCAGGTTTTCTGCAGTTGTGGCAACAAACTAATGTTTATTTTCAAAACTTTCTAGAAGCTAACAAAAGAATTAAGACCCATAGGCATGATGCGTTTTGGGGGTCAGAGAGGGAAAGCATTTACTTTTTGCTGTTTAGTCAAAGAGAAGGTTCAAGTATGGTAATATAGGTGAAGGGCAAAGTCAGGGAGGAAGTTATCTTAAACTACTTTCTTGCAGGCACTTCAAGTGATTGGTCAAAAATGCCGTTTCTGCTGGAACTGAATAACTAAGCACATTACTCTTCAAAGAAATTCAACTGATTTTTACAAGTTAATGCTTATTTGAATGAGATGTATGTGAAGGTAATATTTTTCTAAACAATAAATACCTATTCAAAGTGGTTTCGATGTTTTAACACAGATGTTATACTCTGTCAGACTGAAAAGCAGACCTCCTTAATCACGGTGCAGATATATAAAAAGCAGTTTGTTCCAATGCCCCAGAAATTTGCCTAAAGAGCCATCTTTAACTCTGTGTCATTGCTCATGATTCCTAATTTTTTTTTTTTGTTTGGGTATTAATGGAATAAACACAGTGGTATCCTAGGAATGTCACTGACATCTCTAATTCCTTTGCTGTGTTTCCTATTGAACTTACATTCAGAGGGAAATGTCTAAGTCACTACTGAGCCAGCTTTATTGCAAGTGAGTAATAGTGGTCAATAGGGCTTAAGTAGTCCTTTCAGCCAAGCAGCTTTCCCAGCAAGTCTGCACAAACTTCAGCTGAAATCTAAGAAAGCCTCATCTGGTAATTACTTTTAATAACTGGACACAGGAGTGTTCAGTAGCAGATATATTTTTCTTATTTCTGTCAGTTTCTGGATTAAATCCTCTTATTTTGGTTCTTTTAGGACATAGAATGTCTTACTGAAACACATGATACCTACTACTTTAGCAACCTTCATTTTCACTATGAGTTTTAAATTGTGTGAAACAATTGAATGCAAAATAAACACAAAAAAACCAATGGTCCTGCAGAAGACTAATAATACTCCTCCATATCTAGACTTTCATTAAAAAAGAAATCTGCTATACAGATTATTTCATTTTAAAAAAAAGTCTCCTATACAATCCTATTCTTTCTTGGCCCTTCTGCAGGCAGAAGTGCACATTTCACCTGGTACTTTCTTTTTTGAGATACCTGTTGCTTTACACATGCCATGCCTGGAAGGTGCTATTAACTGCTAAGGGTGCCAGCAGGATGGCTTCAAGAACCAAGGCTAAAAGTGGCCCTTAGTTACCCTTTAAGATAACAAAGAGGTAGGAGGAGACCAGAGACCATCTCTCTGGCCTCCACAGAGGTGATAACAACACTGGAACTACAGTAGGAAGGAAAGCTCAATCTATTTCCTTTTTAAAGGTCATGAATGCCAGTGAAAGGTTTACTTTCGAAACAACAGCCCAAGTAGGGCAGCATAAGGGTTATGGAAGGGCATGCTTTTTGATCATTCTAATTTTGGGTGTTCTGTATAGCTCCATTGTTTTAAAATACTACTACTGCACAGCTCAAACCCCTCTCTCTCCACATCACTCTGTAGCATTTAATGGCTGTACTTTGTAGGTGGAAAGATTATGCCCAAAATGTGCTTTCAGGCACCCCACACTCAATTCTACTATTTTACTACTAGATGTTTCCTTACATTAATACTGTTTATTTGTTCTTCTGTTCAGCCCATCTCCTTTAATATTTGTGTGGTGAGAAAAGAAATCCTAAACCTTCATTAGTGCTATTTGATAATTTTCCAGAGGAAAAACTCTTTAATACATAGGATTCCTATGGTGTCAAAAATGTACTATTTTAATTTGGAGTGGCAGATACGAAAGTAGACAGGAAGCAGGGATGGAGAGATAAGATTTTTGCCAAGGTGAGTAGCTCTGGAGAAGATGCCTTCAGCACCAGAGCGTGGGAACCAGGAGTCTGGCTCCTGAATGGCCAGAGCCTCGAAGGGAAACCCACGTCCTCATCAAGCTTTGCCCAGGAGCCGGCAGTGCTGCTGACTGAGCAGCTAATTCATACACAGCACATTTGAAGCTGTGCTGCTGTGTGTGCGCTCAATGTCACCATCATGGCCAGCCCTGAACTCTGGGTGGGGTGTGAAAACTCAGTATACCTATGAAGAAATGCTTCTGGAGACCCACTCCTGTCAGAATATTTGTATAAAACTGAATATACACCAAAGACATCAAATTTGGTGCAAAATAGAACAGCTACAAGGTGGGAGACTTGGATTAATTTTGCCCCTTTCTCCCCAGGGAATTTGGACCCACATCTCCAGCCTATTAAGAGACTGCCCTAACTAGAGCTTGTGAGGGTAACCCTGATCCCCTTTTGCTGAATCTGGTCCATTACACAGACAAAAATGCCATTGCCAAGAGGCAGGGAGCAAATAGAAGAGTGGGGTAGACAGGGGCTGCAGATTCCATCCATCTAGCTGTAGGTCTGGGCTCCCCTACAGGTCTTCTTTCTTCAGGTTCATTGAAAGTTAAAGGCACATCAGCCTCCTGAGTGATTGTGTTTATGGCTTGGTTATGGTGTCAGGCTCCCTTTAGTTCATTCTGAAACTCAACCCTTTCTCTGCAGTGCAAAAGCTCCAGAAGAAGGGACAAGTATGAGTGAGTACAATTTTTTACAATACATCCTGAGTCTGAACTCAGGCCTTTACTCATTTCCTGCAAAACAGGTCTCAGAGCTCAGCTTTGTGTTTGTGTTTTCTTTTGAAAACAGGCAAAACTAGTCTGGGCTAACCAAGAAAATTTCTTCTTGACATGGACATAGGAGTGCCTCCAGTGCCACACACTGTGTGTGCTCCATCTCTGGCAGTGTTCAAGGCTAGGCTGGACAGAACCTTGGGCTACACGGTCTAGTGTAAGGCATCCCCTGCCCATGGCAGCAGGGCTGGAATGAGGTAATCTTAAGGACCTTTCCAACCCTAGCTATTCTATGATTCTATGGCACTGGTTAGCCTGCTTGAGCAGGCTAACAAATAGTTCACCCCCATGTATCCTCCAAACTTCTATTCAGAGTCTGAATGTATTTCACTTTACCATTCTGGTAAAAAAGAAAAGAACAAAAGAAAGGAATTGTACATTAAAACCCCTTAACGTAAAGACTATACAGTAAAAGCCTTACCAACAAAAATGATCTAGCTTTATAGTGGCTAAGTAATGGATTCTAAAGACAGGAGAAGTTGAAGCAGGACAGGGTCAGTTGTTGAAGGACTTGATGGGGGATAGAAAGTGAGGCATGAGTGAAATAACCTTCAGTACACATTGGTTTCAGGGGACTTTCAGGAGAAGAAATAGAAGTGTTTCCTGGAGAGGTAGATTGAGAAGAGAGTAAGTAGGCATCTCTTCTCCTGTACAGTGCAGCTCTCACTGTCCTGGCTTCTCTCTAATTCTCTGGAGTTACAAGAACCTCCACCAAAGCACTCAAAGATATCTCACTTCCTATCTTTGTATGTCCCTTATCCCACAAGAAACAGTTGTCTTTTGATTTTTATATTAAATAACTTTTATCCACATCCGTTCTTCATGGACTAAAATGTCAAAATGCAACATCCTTGGGTCAGGAAAGCTCTGAGCCACAGACAGCTGGAGGACGGAGGACAATACTGGAAATCTGTCACAATACTTTCTTCTGGTTTTTATGTTCTTCGCAAGTATCTTGGTATAGCTACACTAGTAGCCTGCGCTGGTATGTCTGGTTTTACATCCTCCTGTACCTCACCAGCAGCTCTGTTTCAGGCTACACTTAACAGGTTTCTGTGGTGAGAAAGGCAAGAACCCATGCTGCTATGGGCAGAGATAAGGCAGGGCTGCGCTGTGAAGCCAGAGATATGCCAGCAAATGACTGTTCCTTCTCCACTTTGTTCTCACCCCAAAGTAGCCTTGAATTCCTTGTTGATACCAAAGAATCAGCAAGGTGGAAGTGCTTGTCTGAGGATGTTTATAATATTAGTTCCATTACACACTTTTAGACCAGATAATTTGCTGTGCCTTGCAGACTCCTATCATGTGTCTGGTTTGGGGTGACTTTGTGAAAACAGCTTCAGAGCCTGTGGACTTAACATACATTTCATTACCTAGGTTGTCTATGTGCTGCTGACAATTTTAGCAGATAGAATAGAGAAGCAGAGAGGGAGTGAACCACAGATAGAATAGAGAAGTGAAGAGGGAAGGAAACATAAGAGAAGAACTCACAAAGGGGAAGAAAAAGAGAAAAAAGAAGAAAGGAGGGTAAGAAAAAGAGAAATAAAGAGCCAAACCAGCAGTAAGCACAAGCTATACTCAAAGGGCACTTTGTATGTACATCAAAATAAATAGAGGTGGTCCATGAGGCTTAAGTACTGTTCAAGGCATCACCAATAAGGCCCTGTTGCAGATGTTCAGTGGTTAACAAAGCCATACTGCTTTGTGGTTTCCACTCACTGTCCTGTTGGGGAGCGGGACTAAACTGAGAACACAACACTCACACTGGAGAGAGGAAAAATATCTAAGGCTAGCTCACTACAACACCAGGCAATTTTCTTCTATCTAATCAATGCCACCACTGAAAAGCAAGTTATGCCATAAACCACTCTATAAGTGCTCATGATGCCACAAACAGTGCCTCAGCTTTGGCAGGGTGGGTGATGGGATGGCTCCACACTTCCAGCAGAGGAAATCACAGAATCAAGTTTAACACCTCAGAATCTTAGAATGGTTTGGGTTCGAAGGGACCTTAAAGCTCATTCAGTTCCAACCTCCTTGCCATGGGAAGGGACGACTTCCACTACACCAGGTTGTTCAAAGCCCTGTCCAGCCTGGCCTTGAACACTGACAGGGATGGGGCATTCGTGAACACTTCCTATAATTATGAAAACAAAAATGATCTGTAGGTTATGCAAAAGTGAATGCACATTAATTTTGATACTATTTTAATATTTTTCTCTATTACAAGAAATACCAAAAAAACTGTGTTACTGTAAAAGTGCTCCTAGTGTCTTGCTCCCTGAAACTTGAGTACACAACCAAACTTGGTAACTACACATATATCCAAGATGACTGCAAAAGCCACTTTATAGGCAATCCAGGCAAACTGGTATATTTCCTTAATTTTGTATTTTCTAGCTAAAACAAAACAAAAAGGATGTAACTTAAAATGTTAAAATTTGGGAATAACAAAGACAAAGCAGGGAGGGTATTTCTGTTTCAAAATTTTATGAAAAAAATACCCATTTCTTCACATTGGTGCCATCCCCAAACAATATTAATGCAGCTACACTCCATAGGAAGAACTTATAGCAAAGGAATATCTAAAATAATCAAACTTTGGACATGAAGCAAGGAAGACATGCCAAAACAGAGTCAATGAAGGAAAAAAATTATTTAACATGTAGGATGTCTCTGGAAGTTCATTTCCTGTTGCATTTGTTTACTGAGTCATATTAAACTGTTTAATCATGTCAGATTTTTAATCAGTTCAGTTTCTTATGTGTGTGATCGTATAATTTTTACTACATTTATCTGCAAAGGTTGCCATCTGCTAACATGTTGTCTCAGGATAGAAGTTGCATTTTTTCATGTATGTACAATACATTTGCTAAAAGTAACAAATTTTGGTCATGGCATAGATGGATTCATATCTCACTGGACAACAGAACTTATAACAAATAACAAGGAAAATTGTGACGGATTAGTTTCAGAGTTCATTGGAAGTCTTTCCATAAACCTCAGTGAGCTCTAATTATGCCCTAGGAAGAGTTACCAATGTTATCAGTTTTCCTTTACCATATGCTGAGAGAAAAAGCACACATTTGTTAATGGAAAGAAGAAGTTTTCTCCTGAAGCTTGATACCAGCAGATGAAGGTAATTTCCCAGGGAGAAGTGAAAAAGACACTTAGATCCTCAGTGCTATCATACTAATGTAGGAAGAAAAAACCTGATCTGGTTCACTTCTCATTTTAAGTATTCCAGATCATTTTCATGATCAACTTGTTTCCAAAGGCATGTGACAAGAAACCTTAGCTTAAATGACAATTAAGGAGATGTCAAATCATGGACTTAATTTAATACCAGGTCTGCATGCGAGAGAGAGAAAAATAACTGTTCGTAGAAGTGGTATTGAGAAGTTTTGACTAAACTCCACAATGGCTATTATTTCCAGCACAGGCCTGTTTCTTTAAGGTTTCCCCACCATTTGTGTCTTCCTAATCAGTATCTGCACTCATTGGTTTTGGATACTTTCCCTAAATCCATGTTCGTTTTTGCAAGGTAGTCCAAATTTCTATCTTCTCCTGGCTCTACCCTGTAGCAGGAAAAGTGCTCTCTTCATTTAAAATGTCCATCATCTTTCAGGTTAGCTTCAAATAATGTAGCTTAAGGACTTCAAGGCTGATTTGAATATATAACACATACTCAGTTTATGTACTTGTCTTGAGTATAAAAATGTACTCAGTATATGTTAATGGGGTAAATTTTTGAAATTTGTGTGCTTGAAATGTGGATATTTATACTGGGAGAACATGGATGGAAAGCACACTTTGCATGGATTTCTTTAACGAATTAGACAGTTGGCATATTTTTTAGAGACATTTCGGTAAGCGTTTGAACATGGTCTTTTATCTTCTACCCTATTCTAATGACAACATTCACTCAAGCCTAGAGTAAATAATGTACCTTAATTTGAAAAAAACTCTATACAAATAATCCATTATTGAATAACCATCACAGTTTGAGCCAATATCTAGTGAACCTCTTATTGAAATAACTCTGTATCTTCCAAGCATATTTAGAACTTCTGCATCATTTATTATTGCAGCAGTATTGTAGTGCTATTACCTACAAACAAAAATTTGACTGTACAAATGACAAGGAGGTGCACAGATTTTACAGCTATGGAAGATTATTATCATCTAGTCTAACTTCTTACTCCAACAGGCTATAAAACCAGGAAAACAAACAAGAAACAATTGAAAATTACAGGTTAAAAACATCCAAATGATTGATTTACAACTTTCTAAAACTATTAAATTCCCAATAGAAGAGGAAATGAGGAATGGCAACATTGCTGCATGACTTAACTCACACTCTGGAAGCCCAGAAAAGAAGTGGAAGAGAAAGAAAAAAGGGGTTCATGGAGAGTTCATGCCATCACTGAAGGAAATCAGTGTGGATAATAGTGAGTGATCAGATGTGTACTAACTCAAAGTACCCAGTTACAGGGAATGGATGCATTCATGCTTGTACAAGTATTCCTAGCATTTTCAAAGTTTGATAAATAAATCAGTGTAGATGCAGTAGGGAACACTGCTTCACTGCTGAAATGAGATGAATTCTTAAAACCCTTTTTGGTCAGATCTGGAGACTGATGTGAATTTTGCATAAATAGAAATAGTAAATAAGTGAAAACTAAGTAAAGAATTCGGTGCTTAGTTCAACACCTGTATGACTAAGTACATTTAAACCTATTCCGAAACATTTAGTGCATTTAAAAACATTCCAAAACCTATTTGGAAATGTGAACTGGATGAAGGAGATTCTAGTAAGATAACCATGACCATTGATATATAACAGGTTGCAGCAGTCAGTGACTGAAAAAAAACCCAGCTGGTTGCTCAGTAAGGCTGAAGCTCTCCAGCTGCTCAACTTCACCTCAAGAAATGTAATAGTGTGTAATTTTTCACTTATCTACACCACTTCCAATACAGAAATAGCTGTTAGATTTCATTCTCTCCTTACAGATGCCAATATTTCAGGCCTGAAAAGGAAAGCAGAAATACATTCTTACAGGGCACAGTTTCTACAGTCATACATGTTCCATCAAATGTGGAACTTCTCTTCCAGTAAGAGAAGCCGCTCAGTCTATTCAGCCACCTTTACACTTCTTCCACTTTCCTCTGTTTCATCTTCTTGTGAAACAGCAAACACAAGTGCAAACCTCCTAATAAAGTAGACCATTTCCCTTTGTCAGAGAGTATATAAAACTTTCAGTCATCTTGGTCTCATTTCTGGTTTTAGCATTCTGTTGCCCAAGAGCAAAATCAGAAAATATTCAATATTAGAGCTTGAGAAAATTCACAACCTCACATTTTTATTATTAGGAGACACTTTCATGCATAACATTTGTTCTGCTGAAGTCTAAAGAAAATTTGCTGCTGACTTCAGTGCAGAATATTAACTGGAACTGTAACAATCATATGCTTGTAGAGTGAATAGCATGACTTACATACTTTTTTAATCCTTTGTAAAAATATGATAAAAGGAAATGAGAAAATAAAGGGGGATTCATATTCTGTATTAAACTGTTCCTCTTTAATGTAAGATCACAACATTATTAGGTGTTGCGTAAATATTCTATTGTGGAAATATTTCACTAACTACCTGAACTCACTGTAGTTATTTCTTTTCCTTTTTTGAAAGTGTGGGGAGGGATCTTATTTGCCATTCTATTTTTCAAAATCATGTATTTCCAAGTATTTACATATAGAAAGAAACCCTGAGGATGTTGTCTGTTCAAAGGAAATTAACTTTTTAATAAGCTCTGGAGTGCTAGATTTAGTGGGTTTTTTTAAAGTTTAAGTGCCAATACAGCATGAAACCCCCTGTCTCAGTGAGATTTCCAGACCAAGTTTTCAAAACTGAGGAGCTGAAATACTACTGATAAAAGATGGAATTTTATAATATCTATCCAGGTTTAAACTAACTCAGTGTTTAGAAGCACTGTTCTGTGCTACATAGTATTACAGTTCAAATACTAAGTGCTGAAGAAAGAAAGAGGTTTTAAAGTGCTTTTCTAGAAAACACAAAAGATCCCTAAGAGATATTTGAAACAAATGTTTTTCAATTCATGCCCTCATTATTTATTGTTGAGTATTAAAATGAGATCAGCTACTCCAGAGTCATACAGAACAAAATTACTGGGGAGCTGCAGCTGAAAGCTTTGAAGCTCCTTAGGTATTTCTTGCATGGTGGTCAGATATGTAGTTTCTTCTTCAGTTTCTTCAGGACTCACATGTTTATGGAACTAAGTTCTGATAAGTGAAGATCGTACTTCCCTAGAAATCAGTAAGTGTTTTCTATCATCATGAAAGCAGGTGAGAATATAGGTTACAGCTAATCTCTCCTTAATTTCTACACCATGGTGTTTGGCAGATTGAAGAGGAAAAAAAAGAAAAAAAGGCGTAAAGAATTTACGCTGCAATATATTTTAATATAGTAAAAATTGCAATATAAAAAAATACATACACTGTAAATCTGTACTCTCCCTCCCCTTTTAGGTCCTCTTTTATTGGATTGTGTAGCACCTCTCTGACTGCTGGGCACTGACTGTTTAAATACTTTCCCCCGTAGGTTTGGTCCTGTGATGTGCATAGCTGTGGACAGTGGAATAAACCCATAAGCTCAGTGAAAGCAGCCAAAGGTTAGTAGTGCAACAAAATTAACTCTTTCTAGTAATTTCAAGCTCTTCTACAGCCTTTGCCATGACTCTGTATTCCAGAAAGATTGAAATGTTGCATAATGCAGGCAGTGGAAGAGGGGAGTAACCGACAGCCAAGAGACAAGAGAGCAATTAGTCACAACTCCGTCACTTCTGTATATTTTTGGCAGTATTTCAATAATCTAACAAAAGCAGTAAATAACATAGCTGGGTTTTCAATTGTTGTGAGCTTTCTGAAGCATTTTATACCCATATTGCTGGGAAAGAATCAGTTACACAAGATGAAAGATACTTGAGGGACAGGCCCACACTTTGAAGGGAAGATTTTGGTGTACAGGCATAATCTATGTTCAAATTGTGGGAGTTTAACTTTGCTTAAACTGAATTTTGAAAAAAAAAACCCAAACCAACCCAAACCCAAGTGGAGTCTTTTTCAGTATTCAAAGGATTCCTCTCCCCTTCTCCCTTTTTAGTAAGCCAAGCCTTTGCAGCCAAAGAGTCTCTTGAGATTTAACTGCTCCTTATTTTGCCCAGGGACTTAGGATGACAGGGAAACAGCAGAATGCATATCCCCTAACAATCCTTTCTGATGTATCATTCACAGTTACGTACAGTTACTTACATATAAACACAAAAATAGTGTACACATACTGTGTGTATATATACATACACTGTATCCAGTCAAGGAGCCATGTACTAGAAGTCACATCCTGGTATAATTATTAAACACTTGTCCCAGTTTTAAGCATTTTTTTCCAGCCTTTTCTACTATCACAGGTATTTTTTGAATAATCAGTTTAGAGTTCCTGCAATTTTTGCTTCAGTTACTACTCCTTATCTGTGCACTGATTGATCCCTTCATGCAAATTATCCATCTTAAAATTTCATCATGGAGCCTTTGGCTTCAAACAGTATCTCAAAGACGATTCTACAGTCTAACCTGTTATAAGGAAGTAATTTGCTTGCAAGCACATTTTTAAAATGCCTTCTTCTGTCCACAGCCTAACTAGGTCACAGAGATGTGCTTTTATCTATATTTAGAAGCAGTTTTATCCAACATGGAGCCTCCTGAAAAAGAAACAGGAGTATCTTTAATGCTCCAACCACGTTCTCTCTCTCCACCCAGCATTTCCAAGAACGGGGTTATAAATAGTGTCAACATGTCACAGGTGACAGAGGGAAAATATGTCTGTTTTTCCAGCACAACCTGTGCCTGGTTGGATGGATGAATGTACGTAAACACACATGCACATACAGATAAGTGCATCCCTCAGGAGGACTGCAAGGATGTCATGAGGTTATGCACGGAGAAAATTAGAATGGCCAAAGCCCAACTAGAAATTAATCTGGCTACTGCCTTAAAAGACAATAAAAATGTTTCTATAAATATTTGCCACAAAAGGAGAGCTAAAGACAATCTCCATCATGCATTGGATGCAAAAGAAAGAGTGACAAAGGATGAGGAAAAGGCCGAGGCACTTAATGACTTCTTTGCCTCAGTTTTTAATAATCAGACCAGTTGTGCTCTGGGTGCCCAGCCCCCTGACCCGGAAGACAGATATGGGGAGCAGTATTAAGCCCCCATGATCCAAGGGGAAATGGCTATTGACCTGATAAACCATTTAGACACATACAAATCTACGCAGCCATGAGGGATCTACCCAAGGGTACTGAGGAAGCTGGCAGAAGTGCTCACCAAGGTGCTTTCCATCCTTTATCAGCAATCCTGGCTAGCTGGGGCGGTCCCAGTTGACCGGAGATTGGCGAATGTGATCCCCATCTACAACAAGGGCTGGAAGTATAATCCAGGAAACTACAGTTCACCTCAGTGCCAGGGAACATTGTGGAGCAGATCATCTTGAGTGCCATCAGACAGCACGTACAGGACAAGCACAATGAGGTCCTGTCAGCATGGGTTTATGAAAGGGAGATCCTACTTGATTAGCCTGACCTCCTTCTATGACAAGGTGACCCAGGTAGTGGATGAGGGAAAGGCTGTGGATGTTGCCTTTCTAGAAACCTTTCTAGCAAACCTTTCTGTCACAGAATCATGGAATCATTAGGGTTGGAAGGGACCTCAAGATCATCTAGTTCCAACCCCCCTGCCATAAGCAGGGACACCTCACACTAAACCATGGCACCCAATGCTTCATCCAATCTGGCCTTGAACACTGCAAGGGATGGAGCACTCACAACCTCCCTGGGCAACCCTTTCCAGCATCTCATCACCCTAATAGGAAAGAATTTCTTCCTTNCAGGGATGGACACAACCTCCCTGGGCAACCCTTTCCAGCATCTCATCACCCTAATAGGAAAGAATTTCTTCCTTATATCCAATCTAAACATCCCCTGTTTAAGTTTGAACCCGTTACCCCTTGTCCTGTCACTACAGTCCCTAAGGAAGAGTCTTTCTAGTAAAGACACCATTTCCCACAGCGTTCTGCAGAAACTGGCTGCTCATGGCTTGGATGGGTGTACTCTTCATTGGGTATAAAACTGGATGGATGTCAAGTCATGAAGAGTGGTGCTGAATGGAGTTAAATCCAGTTGGCAGCTGGTCACTAGTGGTGTACCCCAGGGCTCAGTACTGGGGACAGTTCTGTTTAATATCTTTATTAGTGATAGGGATGAGGCGATTGTGTGCACACTCAGTAAGTTTACAGATCACAACAAGCTGGGTGGGAGCGTTGACCTGCTTGAAGGTATGAAGTCTCTGCAGAAGGATCTGGGCAGGCTGGATCAATGGGTTTTGGCCAACAGTATGATGTTCAACAAGGCAAAGTGCTAGGTCCTGCACTTGGGCCACAGCAACCCCATGCAATTCTCCAGGCTTTGGGACAAGTGGCTGGAAAGCTGCTTGATGGAAAGGGACCTGGGGGTACTGACTGGTGGAGCTGAACATGAGCCAGCTTGTGCCCAGGCAGCCAACAAGGTCAGCAGCATCCTGGCCTGTATCAGAGATAGTGTGGCCAGCAGGACCAGGGCAGTAATTTGGCACTGGTGAGGCTGCATCTTGAATCCTGAGTTCAGTTCTGGGCCCTTCACTACAAGAGAGACTTTGAGGTGCAGAAGCATGTCAGGAAAGTCAGCAAAGCTGGTGAAGTGTGTAGTTAACAAGTGTTAGGAGGAGTAGCTGAAGGAAGGAGGATTGCTTAGCTTGGAGAAAAGGGGGCTTGTGGGGGACGTTATTACTATCTACAGGAGATTGTAGTGAGGTAGGTGTGGGTCTCTTCTCCCAAGTAACAAGTGAAAGGACAAGAGGAAATGACTTCTAGTTGCACCAGTGGAGGATTAGATTGGATATTAGGAAAAGTATTGTACAATCATAGAATAGTTAGGGTTGGAAAGGACCTTACACCAAAAGGGTTGTCAAGCATTGGAACAGGCTGCCTGGGGAAAGTGGTTGAGTCACCATCCCTGGAGGTATTTAAAAGACATGTAGATGTGTCATTTGTGGACATAGTTTAGTGGTGGACTTGGCAGTCTTAAGTTTATGGTTGAACTCAAAGATCTTAATGTTCTTTTCCAACTGAAATTATTCCGCAATTCTGAAGAACCAAAACAAAAGGTAGCAGCCTTATTTAACATGAAACAAAATTCAGTATTTTAGGTGAACCATAAATATAGGAGAAGCTTCATGTATAGAATCATAGATTTGTAGAATGGTTAGGGTTGGAAAGCACCTTAAGATCATGTAGTCCCAACCCCCCTGTCATGGGCAGGGACACCTCACACTAAACCGTGGCAGCCAACCCGGCCGTGAGCACTGCCAGGGATGGAGCATTCACAACTTCCTTGGGCAACCCATTCCAGTGCCTCACCACCCTTACAGTAAAGAACTTCCTCCTTATATCCAATCTAAACCTCCCCTGTTTTAAGTTTAAACCCGTTACCCCTTGTCCTATCACTACAGTCCCTAAAGAAGAGCCCCTCCCCAGCATCCTTGTAGCCCCCCTTCAGATACTGGAAGGCTGCTATGAGGTCTCCATGCAGCCTTCTCTTCTCCAGGCTGAACAGCCCCAGCGTTCTCAGCCTGTCTTCATATGGGAGGTGCTCCAGTCCCTGATCATTCTTGTGGCCTCCTCTGGATTTGCTCCAACACTTTCATGTCCTTCTTATGTTGGGGACACCAGAACTGCACACAATACTCTCAAGTCAGATTTCAATAAGAGCAGAATAGAGTAGAAGGGCAGGATCACCTCCTTTGTCCTGCTGGTCATGCTGCTTGTACTGCAGCCCAGGATACGGCTGATCAGTAGAACATAAAATTTTGCCAGGAGATAATTATTAATCTGCTTTGTGACAATCTATGACTAGTAAGGTTTGGAGCACTCTTATGTGTCAATTCCTCTGGAGACCTGGGGGGTTGTTGACATTAAATCTGTATTTAGTTTTATAGTGGTGATTTTGCCCATTTATTTAGAAACAAAAAACACCTCCACATTAAGCCTATAAAACTGGAAGTAATTTGGAGAGTTGTCAAAGGTTTTTTCCTCCTCCAAATCTGCCAGGTTAATATCTCTGGGATTAAAACAAAGAAAATAAATTAATCTCCGCCTTCTTATTACAATACAGAGTGAGAGAAGCCAGGAAACATGGCGCAAAATCTGATGGTACACAGTGTCCTCAGATCTCTTGGCCATTGTTTTCTCTCACAGCAGCACATGTTAATGATACAAAGAAGTTTAACATTTTTTGGCATTGGCTTTTCATGTCACAACCGTAATAAATGTGCACGTTACTGTTTGTATTGCTATATCCTTTAGATGCACCGCCTATTTCTAGAGCCTGTGCATGCACAGCCAAGGACAAGATTTTGCCCACAAATAGCGTGGTTGAATTAAATTAAGCAGAAATCTTGCCATACAGATTCAGATGCAAAGTAATGTGTCACTACATAGTACTGCTTGTTTATGTTGCAAAGATATTGAATGGGTCAAACTTGACAAATAAAATAAAATGTTAAGTCCAGGAGAACAGGAAGAAATAAAGAGCTTTTGGTGTTTGTTTATTTGAAGGAATTTGTGCAACACAGGAAAAATCAAACATGATGAAGAATGAAGAAACGAGTTTCAATGTGGACAGTACCGCAGCCTCTTCCTTCTCCCGCTGCCTGCAGCCCCTAAGCCCTATTACAAAGCCACACAGAACAACTCCATTTGGTGAAGAATTTAGACCGCATCTCTCACATTTCCACTATGGCCCTCCTCCTCTTGGAGACATGGAAACATTTCAGGGGTCCTTGGAAGGAGGGTCTCGGAAACGTAAGAGCATGCCAACAAAAATGCCTCCTTCCATTGCCCTCGAGGATTCTTCGTCACCACCAGACAGACCTGAAGACCACAATGATATAAGCTCTTCTAGTCTCTCCCTGGTGTTCCAACAGCCAGCACAGCCCAAGTACAGTTCCCAAATGATCGACCTCTGCAACTTTGGGTTTCAGTTCTACAGAACTCTGGAGCACTTTGGAGCCAAGCCCATTAAGCAAGAATCAGTGAAGCCTAACGTGGCATGGCCCAGTAGCCCAGGTTTCGTGCAGGCTCCTTATCCTTATTATCCTAAAGTCCACCCCGGATTAATGTTTCCTTTTATTGTGCCACCAAACTTTCATATCAGGAACCCCTTTCAAGTGAAAAGACCTCCAGAGCCACCCTTCAGGAGAGCTGAAGTAAGAGAAAATGGTGAAAATAAACAGAAAGTGGAAAGAGTAGATGTCAACCTTCAGATAGATGACAGTTACTATGTTGATGTGGGGGGTGAACAGAAACGCTGGCAATGTCCCATGTGTGAGAAGTCCTACACATCCAAGTACAACCTGGTCACCCATATCTTGGGGCACAGCGGCATTAAGCCACATGCTTGCACCCGATGTGGCAAGCTTTTCAAGCAGCTGAGTCACTTGCACACACATATGTTGACACACCAGGGCACTCGGCCACATAAGTGCCAGGTGTGTCACAAGGCTTTCACTCAAACCAGCCACCTCAAGAGACACATGATGCAACACAGCGACATCAAGCCTTACAACTGCAGGATCTGCGGCAGGGGTTTTGCCTACCCCAGCGAGCTGAAAGCACACGAGTCTAAGCATGAGAGTGGCAGAGAGAACATTTGCGTGGAGTGTGGCCTGGACTTCCCAACCCTGGCTCAGCTGAAGAGACACTTAACAACACATCGTGGCCCTATACAATACAACTGCACTGAATGTGATAAGACATTCCAGTACCCAAGTCAGCTGCAAAATCACATGATGAAGCACAAAGACATCCGCCCGTACATCTGCACTGAGTGTGGCATGGAGTTTGTGCAACCCCACCATCTCAAACAACACTCCCTAACTCACAAGGTAAGACAGAACCAGTTGCAATCTCGCTTCGCATCAGAAGGTAGCACAGGGATTACAGGCTGCTAAAGATACATGTATGTATCTCCTCGTAAAGAAGATAATCAGATCATAGAGCCTCATGCTGGCCCTTTGCCAGCTGGAGAGTTTTATGTAGAGCAAAAGCCCCAGCAGCACTGGCAACAGTAGGTGCCGTATAGCTCTGTCTGTCTTAAGAAAGCACACACCAACTGTGCTCTGTCATAAATGAGAGTCCAATTAAACCACCTGTATCACTTCTCAAAACTGTATTCGCATGTTTCCATATCTGGGTTTTATCTTCAGAATGACCTCCTGTAACATAACATCATTTTTTAGAGCTATATAACCCTGAGATTTTAACAGAAATTTTCCACTGAAAAACAGATCTATTGCTATGCTCCCTTAATTGGGAAGTAGGTGGATTGGCAGTAGAATGCAGCAAAAGAAAGATACCATTACTCAACAGATTTGGAAGAATCATCATAATAAGACATTTAGGGGGAAAAAAAACCCAACCCAACCAAAACAACCTAAGAAAAATTCTCCTTCTCACGTAAGTTATCCAGAATGCCAGCTAACGACAGTGGACAAGCAGGATGGTAGTCCCAGCCAATTTGTATGAAGTAGCACTCTTGCCACTGCTGGCAACAGTGACAGCAGAGACAGTTTAGGCTGGAGCAGGTTTTGGAACACATCCAGGAAGACTGCTTTCAAAGATAGCGAAAATATAACTGTTCAGTTCAGCAATATCTGAAATTGGCTTATCCACCTTTACAAAAATGCTGTTAAGATAAGCCAAAACTGCATGCATTTTATAAAAAATTGCTTTGCATATTTTTAACACTTGAACTTTGGCTTTTACATGAAAGACATTAAAAATACAGAAAGCTACACCATTTCAGTTTTATAGACACACTCGCTTTTAAAAACCAGCAACCTCTACGTCCACATTTGCTTTTTCTTTCCTACTCCGTGATTACATTTTTTTCCTGGTTTTGGAGATTCCCTGGTCTTTGGATTTACCATGCAAAATTCTACCTGTTTGAGACTGGGTAGTTTTCTGTCACAGGAAATGCAATGCCGCTGAGCCTTTAGAGAGCTTCTGCTTCTTTGTCCACAGCTGCAGGTGGATTCAGCTGTGAACATAATTAACAGCACTTAGCTGACCAAATGCAGCCTCACATCAGACAGGCAGACACTTAAAGACACTGCTGGTGTTCAGAATTTTAGATTTGCAAGTAACTGTGAAAAACACTGATTAGCACAAAAGTAGGTATGGTTTAGAGGGTTCTTTGTTATGGGGCCTGCAGGAGGAGTAATTGCTCTCAGCACTTCTCTAGTAAATTCTCATTACCTTCAGCAAGTTATCCTCAAACTCTTGAAGTGTTTAGCGGTAAATTCATTGATTTTCATAGCATCTAAATGAGTTTTTGAGGAGCTGGCAGTAAGACCACATGGGCGTAAGCAAGAATATTGAATTATGCATTAGTAAATTGACTGGATGGCATAAAAGGCGCTAGAAATGCCTGTAAATACCAGGTAAAAATTGAATATAACGTGTATATCCTTATTTAGTCACATTACTTGACTAGTTCTCAGTTGCTTCAGATTATTTTCTATAGCTTTCTTCAAAACAGGGCTATAGCTTTTTTAGAAGCAAATGACATTCAAAAGCAAGCACTATTTTAATCTCTTAACTGGTTAGCTTTTATTCTTGTCTATTAAGTATACACATTTGACCAGTACGTAACATATGCAGCAGAGTAGGACAGAGAAGCTCTGTTCCTGACTGTGTGTCATTGATTTGTAAACTTACTGATGGGAACAAAACTTAGTATTCATTAAACTTACATTTCTCTGTTTCTCAGATCTTTGTGAGAATTTGCCAGGAAAGACATACATAAATATCTACCACTTGAGCAAATGATGTTAAAACTGAAATAAGTTATTACCTACTTTGCTAATGAAGAATAAATAATTCATGTATTTTTGTACTGAACATTTAATGATCTAGAAAGTTTTCCATCTACAGATTTTTCTGATTTATTTTTTTTCCCTTTTCTCACAGGGTGTGAAAGAGCACAAATGTGGAATTTGTGGCCGGGAATTTACTCTGCTGGCCAACATGAAGCGACATGTCCTGATCCACACCAACATCAGAGCCTATCAGTGCCATTTGTGTTTCAAGAGCTTTGTGCAGAAGCAGACTCTCAAGGCCCACATGATTGTTCACTCTGATGTAAAACCTTTTAAATGTAAGGTAAGTGCATTTGGTGGAAGAGGTATTAACAGCCTGGATATTTCTGCGATATTATGATCTTGTGATGTGATAGCAGCAGAAAAATAAGACAGTTGCCTTTAAACGAGCATAAACTGGCCTGGTTTTCTGCCTTTATCCAGGTTCTGCTTATATAGGACAAAATAATGGAGGTAAACATCTGTGTTTTTACTCCTTTCCCCTTCAATATCAGCATCTTTCATCCTCGAGTATTTTACTTCTGCTTTGTGATCATTTCAAAACCACAGCAGTTTGAGGACAACAGGCATACCTAACATTTGCTTAGTACAGCCATCCAAACAGAAGTGTAAGTGTTTAGCAGCTTGAAACAGTGACTAAAAACATAGTTCAAGTCATGCACCCCACAGAGGACTATAGAAAAGCAGCAGCCACGATTTCACATAGCGATGCTGTGCGACAGTTCAGAGAAAGACTAAAAGAAAGCTACAGAAAAATACAACTGCACAAGGGATTTGAATGGGCCAAGTGTAATTACCAGGCTGAAATTCAGGGCAGGACATCAGTATCCCAACAAGGCAGCCTCTAAGACCATCTGGCTTTTTTAGGATTCTGTGTGAATTCCAGCTTGCTGCCTTCCGCCAGCCCATCAGAGGTTGACATTCCCTTTCCGTCCCATCTTCTCCCTTCTCATAAACCTTTAAAGCTTTGGTTTCCTTGACTATGCTAATCTCTAATATCTTCCTTATGAATTGTTTGTGGTTTTATTCTCATCCAGTATTGGACACTACATCTGATCCTTTGCTGACTATCTGGCTCATTATTTCAGTTAGACCTTGTCAAGTCAAAGGTTGTAGGTTTTATTCCTACTATGATCTCCTCTAAGAGGATTATAAATACAGAGTGGAGCATATTATCCAGTTCAAGCATAAGTAACTGAAGACTGATCTGGAAGCAATTTCTATAACTCTTTCATCCAACATCTTTATGGAATTAAATATTTTCTTAAAAAGACAGTGTTATTGAGAAGAAGAGTTGGGTGAAAAATTAAATTATTTTGTCTCAAAAGATGTAGAATTTCAAAATGCATAGGAAAATGTGGCATTCAGTGATAATCTTAGTAGGAAAATGTTAGAATTGGTGAATGCATTTTGCTTTGACAGCTTTGAAGCATTTCACCTTGAAAAAATAACAGCAAAATCTTCCAACTTTCAGGTTTTGTTTAATTTTAATTTATGTCCTACTAGAAAGTTATTTTGTATACTAGGTTTATGTTAGTCTAGACTGATAAAATAATTTCTATTACTGAATTGCTTGCATAATTTTATGTCAAATCTTCTGTAGACTTTCATTCTGTGTGAATACCTGCAAACCTGTCCTTTTGTTCCCACTTGGTCAAAGTCCTCACCTGATCCCTCAAATTTCAGAAAAGAAACTCAGTTGTCTGATCAACTGTTCTGGTGTAGTATCTGGACCCACATTATTTTTTAGTATGTGCAGATTAGCTGGAAGTTTGTGTTCAGCTTAGGGTTTGATGATGATAGACTACTTCTACTTGGAGGTGGCAATAGCTTGAACAGGGAACTGGAGTACCACCAGGAACACCTGTTTTTCTTATTTTTTTACTTCTCTGTCCCCACCCAGTGTTCCAGGAGGAAAGAAACAAGTAAGCACAGTAAACCAGTTTCTCCCATGGCTGTTTGGATGCCCCTGAACAGAATGTAGGTTGTAACAAGCAAAGAGAGAATCAGGATTTGCTCTTTTGTGTTAGGAACGTCCCTTGGTTCTCTGGTAGGGCCCTTGAAAGACTTGGGCAAGTATTCTGACTGGTATTCAGAGGGTTAAGGCAATGACCAGATAGCAGCCTTTTGGCACCAAGCTCCTCCTCAGCAGAAGGAAGGATATAGCTGTATGAACAGCCTGCTTTAACAATGGCTCACATGTCCCCCGGGAACCGCCTGCAAATAGATTTCATCTTGCTTTCTCTTGTACTTTTCAAAGCTTCCTGTTTTCTCACGGTCCTTTTGGACAGTTTACAGTCTTTCTCCCTCTCCCTCTCTCTTTGAGGAAAGGAACACCCTTCTTATGAAGAAAAAAAAAAAAAAGAAGAAGAATGTAAGGGAAAGAGAGCACAGCCAGTAGCCTTTCTACTTCACCACATGCAATGGTTTTCTTTACCTTTTTCTCACAGCAAAAGAAAACATGAGGCTTTCCTATGTGTCTAATCACAGTTAAGCACAGACTATCTGAAGTAAAGGAGTAGCAAATAGCTGTCCCTTCTGTTTCCTCATCCAGCTGCAGCCAGAATCTGTGTCTAATTTTCCTCTGAAGACTGAACTTCTCTGTAGTGTTTAAAGGCCTGAGCCCATGTTGCCTTTTTAATTTCTGTTTAAAAGAAAAACAACAACCCCCTCCACCCAAAACCACTGAAGAGTTCTGAAGGAGTTGCACCAACTGGTGCAATAGTGCTAATTCTGATTTGTAGAGGAAGCTTCTGTGAAGCTTACCATTGCTTTTAGAGCTGAAGTCAGCAATATTTTAGACCTCCAGTAAAGAATGTAATGAAGTTTTCTGCAGCCCAGCCAAATACACTTCACAGCAAATGTTCTGAACTCCACTTTTTTTCCCATCTAAAATCATGGGTTTAGAGCAGGAGTCAAAGCCAAAGGAAATGTGAGAGGTAAGTACTTTGGAAGAAACAAAACAGACTGACAAATCTAGAAACGTAATACTTCAAGTGGCGACTTAGGAAGACAAAATCTAGTGTTGACCTAAATTACTTCAATCCATTTCACTAACTAGTGCAGTGAAGTGTGTTCAGCACACTTGCAGCAGAGGTCCTTCTCTTCAGGGCTTGAATTTTACTTTGTCTAATGTAGACAGCCTAACAAAAGGTCCAGGTTGTTCCTGCTGTCCCAAGATCTCTTGCATGAGCTTTGATTCCCCTTCGGTGCTATGGTGCTCTGTGAAGAGTTCTGCTGGAGCTCCCTCTCATGCAGCTGGCTCAGGACTCTGATCAGTGCTCACAACCCTGCCCTTTCACAGACAGACAGAAAATCTTGTGTATCTTTCTGGTTTGGTCTGCAGGCTCAGACTGTTCTTTAAGCACTAGCTGTGAAACCCAGCTAGCTCTAGGTCACTGTCTTCCAGCATATGAGCACAAAACCTGCTCCCTTCATCCCCTGGATCATGAGCACTCATCTGAAAGTCATCGTGTGCCTTTTGAAATGTATGGGTTACCCAGAGACAATGCCACACAGAGCAATCATCCTGAAAAACAATTTCAATATCTGCATTTCTTTCATTTTCCTGCCACACCTCTTCACTGCAGTACCATTTCCTCATGTTCTCAGGGGAAATTTCAGGACAAGAACACATTACATGTCCCTAAGACTGTGCATAACATTGGGAAATAGAAAACCTACCCCATTTATTGAGAAACACAAAATTTCAGTCCCTGTCTTTTCATTATGGAGAGATATAAATATTGCCTTGACAAAACAAAACAAAACAAAACACAAACAAAAACAAAAACAGAACAAACCCCACAACAACAACAAAAAAAACCCAAACAAAAACTCAACACAAAACAACAAAAAAAGGCTTCTACTAGACCCATTTCAATAATCAATACCTTATAAAGATACAGCACCTGATTAACCTTATTTTCCTGATTACCAGTTTAGATAGAGAAGTAAAGACCTAGCTGTCAGAAAGCAAAAGCTGTTGAGAACACGTATCAGCCACAACACAAGCAGATAACTAGAAGCCTTCTGCTGAGGAGTATTATTATTGGCATTCTTGTAGCCTGAGAAACATTGACATGTCATAGGTCATTCCAGCAGCTGTTAAGATATAATCAGCTGCTGTTCTTCCTTGCAAATTTTCTGTGCTCATCAGTGCTGCTTCTCCTCTTTGTTTCCCCCATCAGAGTGGTTTGGGGTTTTTTTTGTGCATTCATTTCCCTGAATACAAGTCATCCAGCATATTAGCTTCATTCAAATGCAAAGAGACAGTCCTCTTTCCTAAGTGGGTGGATGACCCTTGGAATCAGACGTTTTAGTTTTACTGATTAATAACTCATTTCCAGTGGCTTCCCCCACCCCAGCTCCCCATCTGGGTGAACGTTTTGCTGATAAATTTGTCAGAATATTAATTTTAGCAAAATCGCAGAGAGCAAATCATGGAAGAGAACTTGTGCAGCTGAAGCAAATAGTTTTTTGAAAGCAAATGAATACTTCCAAACTCTCTTTTTGCAGCACTGACTCAGCCCAAGCTTTTATTTGAACACAATACCCCTGTAAATTCCTGTATTAAGGGAACGCTTCTATTTTTCCCTCAAGAAGTGGTTTAAAATACAAAAGATACAGTACTATTTCACCAAGGATCATTCCACTATCTACATTTCATCCACATATTCCAGGTGATGGCTTTGTGAATTTGAATCAGAAAGTACTGTAACAGACCTTCTGTACAATCCAAATAAATTAAATCAGAATTCAGATTAGACCAAAATTTTGGTGGAATCTCAGTAATTGTTTTTTTAGTAATTTTCTCCTCAATGAGTACACTGCTTGGTAGAAGTTTCTTTTACTCAGTAATGGTGATTCTGGCTCATATAGCAATAAAGATTGTAAAAAAACCAAAAAAAATCTGATGGTAGAACTATTCTTAAGAAAGGACCTGAAGTAGAAAGCAAACACCAAAGTTTGCAGAGGATGGAAACAGCCACTTGAATGTGAATAAAATTATAAATCCTGATAAGGAAATACCAGAAGACAAGTAAGACTAGAAGTTTGTAATAGTGATTTCAAACTCTCATGTCTTGAGAATACCTTTGACTCATAAGGAACTAGATTACAAAAGGATCCATCTAGATAAACAATAACAATGGAAAAAAGAAAAATCCCCCTTACTGTTTCATCAAAGGCAAACTTGCACGATCAATGGCTTGTTGAGCACGATCAGTGAGGAGCATGCTTCAGGAAAAGCTGAGTCATTCTTGCAGCTTCATGACTGTTTATATTCCAGCTTACTCACCAGAGAGACTGAAACACAGAAGTTGGTAAACAGAAGATAGGAGGATCAGAGAAAAACAGGGGAGATTTTTCTAGTTTTAGCAAAACGTGCAGCCATTTCATTTCCAATTAACAAGAAGTAGTACTCTGGTTGACTGTTTCAGAGAAACCCTTCATTAGTTTTATTATGTATCTCTCTCTGTCTGGTGTTGTTCTTGCTTAAAGGCTAGATGTATAAACTACAGACAAAATGGTTCACCAGTGCAGAAAATTATACTTTGCATTTCATTAAAATTAAGAGCCTTCCAGGTTACACACTCAGGCCTCTCACCTCCTTACAAGATCGTTCCCTGTTTTTGGAGAAGCCTTGACTGTGTGCTGTACTCACCGAATTTAAAATATGACAGCAGTGCAGAAGGCCCTAGGTAGATCAGACTCAACTGCATATTCCTGTCCATAGTTTTTTTCGCTGAATCTTTGAAAAACAAATCACAGCCAGAAACTGCCAGGGCTCAAGTTGAGAAGAATATGCCCTATTTCCTTTCAAAATGTTCTGCTTGTACGCGCTTGAACTAATCATTTTCATTTTTACTTTTATTGCAGCTTTGTGGAAAAGAATTTAACAGAATGCACAATTTAATGGGACACATGCACTTGCACTCAGACAGTAAGCCTTTCAAGTGCCTCTACTGTCCCAGCAAATTCACCTTGAAGGGGAACCTAACCAGGCACATGAAAGTCAAACATGGGGTTATGGAACGAGGATTTCATTCTCAAGGTAATATTTTTCAGCAAGGTTTTCCTCTGAGAAATTTGAAGATGCATGTCTGTAAGCCCAAATGGGCTTTGGATGACAGATCCAATGTGATCGGAGCCTTGGAGGTTGTCATTAACTGTTTGTATCACTTCAGTGATACAGATCAGAGATCCCCAAGGTAGTGACCTTTGTCTCGGAGATCTTTCCAGGAGGTATCTGGTAACACACAGGTACAGACTGAGATGGAGGAATAGAAGGAGACAAAATGTGACAGCGTTTATAAGCAGAAAAGAAATAATTTTAGCGTACTAAGTTGCTGTTGTCAGGTGTTAGGGAGAATACATTCAATAGTATGAGTGTAGAAGATTTACCAAGCCATACCAAAGCTTCAAGGCAGCTTAACACACACATAAAACACACACTCTAACTACATTTGGCATAAAAATTTACAAAGTTCCCAACAGGTAATGACATAAATGGCTCTTTTTTCCCCTGTAAATCTCCCACAGCACTGTGCTGCTTACGTAATTACTTGTAATTGAAGACAGCCTAAGAGCTCTTCAGTGTACAGAGACTTTTCAGCCCTTGAGGCTGTCAGACACCAGGCAATTTGAAAGGGTTGCCACCTCCTCATGAGTCATTTTAACAAATGCAAACTGTTGCAAATTAGCAGCTGTGTCTAGTGAGGCTACAGAGATCAATTACTAAGGGAAAAAAAAAACAAAACAAACTAAAGCAAATAAAATAGAAGTTTTCATAGATACTTGCTAATAGGTGAAATCTTCACCCTAGTGCTGTCATCATTCTTTTAATTAAAATGCACTATGCATGCAGTGTCTGAATCTTCTTCAGTGCATCCCAATGCTCAGAGTGTATTTCAGTGCATGGATGCCTCCTAGGTAATGCCTGGATTTCCAGCAAGATAGGAGATGCTGACAAATATTGAGATAAACCAGATCCAGGACTATGCTCAGACTTACACTGCACTGCTCAAAATCATCATTTGTTCAAAATTTTTTCCTCAAGATAAAGCACTACCTATTGCACAGAGCTTTTTCAGTGGCATGAATGGCTTCTCAGTGGATGAAAGAGGAAAAATTAAGGAGCGTGAAGGTTGTAGGCTGCTGAGACTTGATTGTCATTTCATTTTGAAGTAGTAACTTTGAACAGAAGTGTTTATAGAACAATCGTATTAAAATGTTTTTAATCTTTTCAAAACCTCTGGGAAAAAAACAAAAAAAAAGTACAAAACCTGGGGCTTTGGTCATGGCATGTGATGCTTTAGATCAAAGTTTTCATTTCTAAAAAAAATAAGAAGGAAGAGGGAATTTACAGTGGCAAAAATAATTAAAAGAGGCCAGGCCACTTCACTTTTATCCCTAGCTCCCTAATCCAGTGTCTGGCATGTCCAGCACAATGTTTTCTGTGTCCTGACCTGGCTCTGAAGTGTATACAATAACAGTATCTCAAAGGAGATGTCATGAGACATAAACAGTAAAGTACTTGGAGACAACTGAATGGAAAACAAAGGTAAAGTATGAAATAGGAGGCCACCTCACATTCTGTTTTTTTAACCATGTATCACGTAAAATTTCCTCTATATAAATTGTTCCTTTTCTCCTCCCTCAAACCACTACAAGGTTTTGGAAGAGGAAGAATTGCTCTGTCCCAGGCAAATGTCTTAAGAAGCTTGGAACAGGAAGAGCCCTTTGATCTTTCCCAGAAAAGCCAAGGGAAGGGAATCTCATTTCATTCAGATGGCGAGAGTGCCAAGGGAAGCTCATGCCAGGAAGAAGAGGAAGACAACTGCTATGAGGCAGAGAGATACACCCCTGCCATGTACCACCAGGATGACAATAAGCTATACGTGGCTCAGGATCTGTCTGGCAAACCTGAGTGCATGATGAAAGACTTCAGAGAGTCCTACTGCAATGAGAAAGAAGAAGTGCAAAGTGAGGAACAGCTGGAGAATAGAATAGGAAGCTTGGATAAACAGGAGAGCCAAGGAGAGAGAGACCACCCAAATGACAAAGAACGCCTCAGCTTTAGATCCTTTGAAAAGGCCAGGCTTGGCCACTCTCTCTCTGATTACTTGTATTTCAAGCACAGGAACAAGAGCTTGAAAGAATTGCTGGAAAGAAAAGTTGAAAAACAAACAATGCTTATAGGCATTTAAAATGGACATTTAAAAAAATCTGAAAAATGGGAACTAGATAGCTTTTAACATGAACTGTAATTTGCCAACATCTGGAATTTTGTAGTAGTCTTTAGAAACAAACAAGCCAATGAACAAAAATAATTTAAGGTAAAACACACATATTAAAAGTATAAAGCAGTTCAAGGTCACAAAGAAATGCAACAGATATTGAAAAACAACATTTTAATACTTACCCATTTATGTTTAATCAGACAGTGGGGTAGTTAAAGAAGCCTATTTTTCCTTTACCTGGGATGGTAGAGACATGTGCAATTTTCTAGTTATCAAAAAGCAACATATTCTAGCATTTGATTTATTATCTGACTAAAAATATGAAGAATTCTAACTATATATCTCAAAAAAAAATAAATCTCAGTGCTAAGTATTTCACAGTGTAAGAGTAGTGTTAAACATGATGCACATGAAAGTGTTGTCATTCTCAGAACTAACACAGGCCAAATACTTACATCTAGTGAAGAGATAGTTCAACCACTTACAATGAGAAATGGGAAAGAAATTAAGAAGAAATAGTAATGTTTTGTGATATGATGAAGGGCAGCTCTGTAAGGACTGGAATTTATGACAGTCACAGAAGCTTTTTCTCTGGCACAAGGAATGTTTGTGCTTTGCTATGTTTCAGTCAGTATGGGAATATTCATCAGTTCTTCAAGTGAAGTAGCATGGACTGTGCTGACATGTTGTTCTATTGTCTGCTCAGACCAATGTATAATGAACAGCAGCAACATGTAGCATTTGCAAGTTTTGCTGCAATTGCACATAAAGCAATATGAGTAATTTAATAGAGAAAATGATGCAGTTTTGCCATTTATCTCTTCAGTTTGTCTTGGCTAGCAAGGCTGACTTCGAAATACACAGTCTGAGCAGATTTTATTTTAGAAAATATGGCATAAAAGAGCCCTCACAGGGCAAGCAGCACATCACAGAGGAAAATTGTATTTCCTCTTTACCGAGTCAGAAATTTTTCCTTTATCAACATGGTTTGACCAGTAACCTCCAGGCCTTTCAGAAAAATTCCACTCATGCTGTTTTTAGTGAGTGATTCACAACTTCTCATTCTTTTGATTCTCATAACAGATGTTAAGAAACTACAATTCCATTAAGCACGTTCCATTAATTGCATGAATAATTTGATCAGACCGTTCATTCCTGCATCTTCAAAGTAAACTACAAACAGCCCCACTCCACCCTATTGCTTATAAGGAAATAAAGATTTAATAAGTCATTTAATTAGTCTTATGTCATTCTGACATTCCCACTCAAATGGTTTAAATCTATATATATGGTACATCATATCCAAATATGATTGCCTTCTTCACTTGCATGCCAAGGTCTTGATTTGAATTACCTTGCTATCATGATTAATACATAGCAAGTTATAATTAAGTATAATCATAGATTTATATCTTCCTAAGGCTAAAGTCATGTAGCTGAAACTCTCTGCCATTATTAGAAACCACTCACCTTTCAGAACTGATGATTCTCATACCTGCCAGTTAATCAGTGTTCACAGGGCAGCAGCTCTTACTGATCATATAAAACTGGGTTTGTGTAGTCTGAGGTTGCAGAAGGCAGTTTCAATTTTCATGGCTCAAGCACAGTATAATGAAGATTTTGAAGAGGAGAAAAGCTGTTGATAAAAGAAGCTGCAACATGCAGGTGGCTATTCTAAAATGTAATGAAGTCTACAGCTGGCATACTGGGTATGCCAAATTGAAGTGGAATGTAGGTCCATGTTAGGCCTAGAATTAATATCTTTCAAAATAAGGTGTATTTCAGAGATACATATCCATATTTTTTCAGCAATGAATTGTTTTACCATACACATTTAACTTGCTTCCAGTGCTTACAACTCCTCTTAGAAAAAGAGCCATCTTCCTTTCAGGAAGACACTGTGGTCAAGCAGAAGAATCAGAAGATTTTCAGAGTAGAGAGAAATGTTCAGGTAGAAATTCAGCATGGTTTAGGAGATTGCCTGTTAGAAATAGGAACAAGTCCTTTGGTTACCTTCTTGGCAATATCTTGTCTCTGTCAGACAAAAGCTTCTATTTGAGGATGCGTACAGCCAAGATCTGGGAGCCTCTGACTCTTAAAATTGTCTCTCTCAAAGTAGTGTAGTTTCCAGATATTCAGGATCCAAGATCAGTACACTCCACCTTTGCAGGCATATTAGTTCCTATAATAAGAATAAACAGAGAATCAGGAACCTGGTTGTAATTTCTAGAATGGTGAGCTTGCAAAGGAACTTGGCAATTCCCTTCACTTTCGTGGTAGGTGAAGACATGCAGCCATTGCATTGTAAAGTTCTGTCATCTATGCATTGGAGAGTGCACAGCTAAACCAACCCTATAATGAAAGAGACAAATGTTACATACCTAAAGCACTCCAGGCAAACAGAGAGAGGAAACTTTTTAAGCAGAGCTCAGCTCCCAGTAGATAGCATAACCACAAACCTGATGTCTGCTGGAAGTATGGGTACAATTCGGAGTTCCCTTATAGACTTCATAAGGGAAAGTGCCAGACATGTCCTTAGGAAAGGAAATCATTGCAAACAGTTCTGGATTGTCTGTAAACCCAAATACTCTCCACCACATTGTCACTGCAGCCAGATTACTTCTACTGTCCTTTTTATTGGAGCAAAAACAACTGCCAGCCACATACACACAGGTGGGAAGGAGTATAGACACCCCAGAATGGCAATGCTATTTGGGAATAATTTGTGATGTAAATTCATTTTCTTTCATTCTTTCTAGAAAGCAGAGAATATTCCATTACAATGAATCTTTGAGACTGTGCCCAGTCACATAGTCACACAAAACTAATTCACAAACACCCAAAGCTAATTCATGTTAGAGTAGTAAAGAACTCGTCTAAAACCATTAAGTCACCAGTCAGAGGAATTACAAACAAAACTATTACTGAGATAAGGAGACAGTGCCAAGTGACCCAAGCAAAAAGGTTAGGAGATGATAGTCCCCTTTACTGCAGAACATAATGCAGCTGGGTCTAAGACACTTGTTAAAAGAGGCCCCAAGGGACAAATTAAAAGTGAAATAACAGTCTTCATTGTGAAGCACCTTGCTTTTCAAACTTAAGTTATTTTCACGCTATTTACATTGGCACCGTTTTGGGAACAGACAGTAACAGCCTTTGCTTTTTAATAGCTTTGAAAATGCTTTATAGAATTTTGCTCTCATAATGAAGTTATTTCCCATTTCTAATTTTTGAGAGATTAGCTTCCTTGTTATGCTTTGAATAGAGGTCCAGAAGTACTGTGTCCTGGACCTTAGGGGATATATTTTCTTTTTCTTTTTCCTCCTTCCTAATCTATCTATCTTCTTCTTGTTATGTTGTAGAAAAAAAGGCATTTATCTGACTCTTTTGTGCTTTTTGGGTGTTCAGCTTGTGGTAACACATAAAACTAAAGCCCAATCTTTACCATCTCTGTATTAAATCACATCCATACTCTTTCTGTGTATTATTGTAAGAAGCCTAATTCCATCCTCTTGAAGAGCACCAGAACAAATAAAAGTGGCCACAAACTCATACAACTGAGATGCTTTCCAGACTCAAATAAAATGAGATGCTTCAAGAAGCCATGTTGAGGAGAGGCAAATTGGCCACACTATAATGAGTATGGGCAAGTGAATACAGGTCGTTTATTATATTAGAGGCTTGTCTGCTGTTAAGATCAGCAGGGAGAATTCTGCAAGATGCTTTACAAAACAGAGCACATGTGGATGACAAGTCAAAAACTGGGTAAAGAAAGACAATGTATTTACTGCGAAGGTGAAGTTGTAGGTAACAGGGAACAAACTGGTTTGTTTCTAGCTACCAGGTCTGAGCCATCTCCTTGTTCACCTGAGTTCCTCCTGGCTTAGGACAGCCTCCAGCCTGTAAATGCAAAGACAGGTGTTCTGTGTTTAGCAGCTCAAAGGATAAAACACTTGCGATATAATAGGAATTTATCCTATGTTGTGTCCTGTAAAACAAGTTGCTGGAAAGACCAAGTAATGCTATTGCACCCACCTTTTTTACAACTCTCTGTTGATCTACTAGCTGTTCTCCTATTTCTCTCTTCATATGGTGCTGCTGGACTCTGCTATTATGAGTGTACAGTTAAGAAGTAATATAAGTACTGTATTTATTGTTTCAAGAAGTTTTTAATAATTATTAACAGTTTGGAAAATGTCATGTCTGCTTAGCTGAACAAGATGTAACAGAGCTAACATTTTGTACTTCTAACAGATTTTGCAAATAAAGTGATGTATATTTATTTTGCGTAGAATCCTGTGTTCCTGTTCAAAGCCCCAGCTTGAAAACAGACCAAATATCTGTGAATACTCAGCTTCTGTCTTTATATCTCAACAGTAAAAGCATGTACGAGGTATTGTATTCATTTGAGCAAATAAATACGTACTGGAGAAGCTGCTGTGCTTTGTATTGAAATGGATCTGAAGTTTTTGGAACTCTAGCTATTTTATATAGTAAATGTAAGGGGCTGGCCTGACAAGGTCGTGCCTCACTCAGCACCGCTGAAGAGTGGTCCTTGTAAAGGGAAGCCTCGAAGAAAAGAGAGGAAGAGCTGCCAGATCATTTTATGTAGAGAGGTCACTTTATTACTGTAGACTGCAGGGAGGACATAAAAATGCTCTGGGATGATTATGGTATTTGTTAATGTGACTTTACACCACACAAAAATCAAAGATGTAATCCTTATCTTAAAGATATTTCAAAGATCAGCATCATGTAAAAAGAGAGGAAAAAACCAACCAGATGTGTTATAAGACTGAAGTTTAGAAAGTAGATACACCTTTGTAACTTGAGGAATAAGCAAAAGATTCTGAATTTGGAGGCTCAGAGTTTCTTTTTGTAATGGAATGCATCACTTGAAGTGACGATTAAACTCTTGAATTTGTTTGGTTTAGTGAAAACCTGATGGATTTGACATCATCAGACTTTTCAGAGAACATTTTAGTCTGTTTCTGAGCACCAAGAGAAAGCAACTGGAGTGTTGAATACAAAATAACTAAAGCAATAATGAAAATAGATATATTCTAATTCTCAAAGCTACATACCTTTAAAAGTGCAAGAAAGCTTATACAAACACTAGAAATACATGTAAGAGGCTAAAAGAAACAGAAATAAGGTTTTCTTCCTTTCCTATTTTCTTAATTTCTTATTTTCCCTTCTGTTTTGATCACAGGTAAAAACAACTATGAAGATTATAAGCTACCTCTACATATGGAGAAGGAGCATATGTGGGAAGTGACATAGTTCATTCCCATGTGACTCACTGAATCTCAAAATTTCACCTTTGCCAGTCCCAAGTAAATATTTTAGGAGTGCATGCTTGGTCTTTTTCACAAATTTCCTTTTCATTTTTATTGAAAACTGAGCAATGATTACTTATGTCTTCCAACAAGCAGAAGTGAAGTAGAAGAGAAAGAGAGCTTCTCAGATGTTCCCAGGGGGCTTTTCGGTGCCAGTAGTAAAGTGGTGACAGGCCCAGAATATCTAAAGTATTTTCACA
Organism: Agapornis roseicollis; assembly: GCA_002631895.1. Classification (NCBI taxonomy): domain Eukaryota; kingdom Metazoa; phylum Chordata; class Aves; order Psittaciformes; family Psittacidae; genus Agapornis; species Agapornis roseicollis. The sequence goes on from NDXB01000975.1 coordinate 62,095, forward strand.
GAGACAGACAAATTAATACCAATGACACAACAAAAAGGGGTGAAATATCACATAAAAAAATAACCCTAATTACATACAGATGATATGGGATGTCTCTGAGTAGAGAAAGTCACAGTCAAACTGCACTGTGTTAGACTTCCAACAAATTAACATCCTAGTTTAAGAAACAAGGCTGCATGCACAACTTCTTGCCAAATTTGTCCCATTAATCTGCTTTATGGCTTGTGTAATTTGGTATGGCTAAATGTGTTTGCCCACTGGTTCATGGTGCAAAAAGCTGATCTAAAAACACATGCAGGGTATCAGTCATTTCAGCACTTGCAAATGATGAAACACTATATGAGGATCACTGCTAATGCTGTTCCCAGATATGATATGGTGGTGTGTTGGATCATACAGTATAAATTTCCTTACAGATCAGCTTGCAAAGAAAGTACAGCTGGACAGAGAACAGACACTTTGTGAATAAACCTTCTGGTGTCCTATCATTCTGTTTACCATGTCTGAAAAAGTACTGTATATTCAGTGCAATTGTATAAATGATTTTGTTTGGAAGGAGCCAGACAGCCTTACAGTGAATTACTTCCCGGATTGAAAAATCTCTTATACTGTCGATTTACATCCATGGAAGACATCGGCTTGTTTTTTTGGGAGCTGGGATTCTCTGTTTCTACTGTACTATTTTCAGTACTTAAGTACCCTTAGAATTCTGAATGGAAAATTGTTGAAGAATAGATTATGATCGAGACACTGACTAGCCAACTAAAAGACAGGATGCAATTAAATGAGAATAATGGAGTTGTGTGAAAACATGAAATGTATTTCTACCTGTTATAAAATTATCAGAGATGGGAGCAGCACAAATTTGTCAGACAAGGTGCCGCAGAAATGTCTCTAAAAGAAACACCAAGCAAAAGAAATACCAAGGAAGCTAAGTGGCAGATACAAACCCAGAGAAATATCTATCAATATAGAGTCATATCTTGCCATTTTCTGCTACAAGCTACGTGACTTTTCTAGAAACACTAACTCCTCAATTTTTTTCTTTGTCCCATAGACCAAGATGACTTTTTATAATTAGTATATAGAGCATTTGTACAAGAGAGAGAATCAACCTTCCAGCCAGCCGTAAATATAATGAAAACTGACAACAGTGGTGAAGTCTTGCTGCAAAGAAAGTTAGACTAAAATTGAAACAGGATTGTGCCCACTATAATCCATCTTGGAAGTCTGTGAGAGCACCACCAAAACGGGTCTGAGATGATATAGGTCTGCTAAATGGACATGTACTGCCTGAGAGTTTACTCAGCCAGTAAACTCTGTTCTTACTTACGGGAAAAATTAAAAGCTGTCCCCTAATGAGAGTTTTCTTTAAACTGGGATTAAAAGCAATACAAGTTCTAAAAGGATTGTCTGAGGCAGACTTCACATGATTTGACACTAGACACCAGCAAAGTTAATGCCACTGAAATATTTCCTACAGAAAGATCTGGGGTTCCCAGTGTTACCACCACTTTGTGGGAGGCAACCACCTGACAGCCAGCCAGCAGAATGAACCCTGAGAGAGGTTTGTACAAATGTCACCCATTCCAGTGTAGTAAGTCCATTCTAATTATATCATATCCAGGTTAAGCAAGCCTACCTAATTTCACTCTGAAGGTGATGAGGCATAATTGTGCAGCCTGTTCCACCCACTCTTCTGTAACATGCAGATATGGGGCAAATACATTTTGAATAGCTGTACATATTTTAGTAATGAGCATCTGATGATGACATCCACTAACATGCTTGATTTCAGCAGTGAGGTTAGTGGTCCTTCTACCTGATTTATATTAGCAGATCCAACCCCTGTGCAGCATGAAACCACACAGCACTGATACTTGGATAATGTAGGGCCTTTTTATTTCCATTGCCCCATTAGTCTAATTGCAGGAGCCTATTAACCTTGCTGATGGCTTGACCTGCTTCCTCCATTTCTTATAACAATGTATTTACACATTATTTTTTTTCCATGGCTTTAGTTTTGCATTTTTAGGCTTCCATGTAGAAAAAATTTGCTTAGAGCTTGTAATGCATACTGAGAAGAGTAAGTGCAAGTAACGACTTGTATGCATTTTTGACAGATGGTTGCAAGCTGGTAAATATTAACTAATGTTTTTGCTTTTTTATGTTGTATTTTCAAAAAAGGTTTCTTCTTTTCCATTTTATTTTTTCTGGTCAACTCTTCAGGGGTCTATTACATAGACTACCAATCACTTTCCTGCAGGGGACACTAAGTGTTCAGGGTGATCTACTCTGAGACCATTGCTGCAGAGCCATTCTTATGAAAAGTTTCAAAACAAAAAGAACACTCCAGTGTGACAGATGAGCAGAGAGAATGATAACCACAGGTGTAGTTAGCATCAACTCCAACAGCCAACATACACCATGTGTATGACACATTAGTCCTCTCTTCAAAGCAAGGTGCAGATAACCCAGGGAACTACAGACCAGTCAGTCTCACCTCTGTGCCTGGAAAAATCTTGGAGCAGATTCTCCTGCAAGGCATGCTAAGGAACATGAAAAACAACAAAGTGCTTGGTGGCAGCCAGCATGGATTCGCTAGGGGGAAATCCTGCCTGACCAATTTGGTGGCCTTCTAGGATGGGGTTACGGAACTGATGGACAGGGGTAGAGCAGTTGACGTCATCTACCTGGACTTGTGCAAAGCATTTGACACTGTCCCACGTGACATCCTTGTCTCTAAATTGGAGAGACTTCAGTTTGATAGGTGGACTACCTTATGAAGTTTAAGCATGCTAAGGGCAAGGTCCTACACCTGGGTCAGAGCAATCCCAGGTACAGCTACAGGTTGGGCAGAGAAGAGATTCAGAGAAGCCCTGCAGAGAAGGACTTGGGGGTGGTGGTCGATGAGAGAATGAGCATGAGCTGCCTGCAGTGTGTGCTCGCAGCCCAGAAGGCCAACTGTATCCTGAGCATGACCAGCAGGTCGAAGGAGGTGATTCTGCCCCTCTACTCTGCTCTCCTGAGACCTCACCTGGAGTATTGTGTTTGGTTCTGGTGTCCTCAACATAAAAAGGACATGGAGCTGTTGGAGCAAGTCCAGAGGAGGGCCACGAGGATGATCAGGGGACTGGAGCATCTCCTATATAGGCTGAGAAAGTTCGGACTGTTCAGCCTGGAGAAGAGAAGGCTGAGTGGAGATCTCATAGCAGCCTTCCAATATCTGAAGAGGGCCTATAGGGATGCTTGGGAGGGACTTTTCATTAGGGACTGTAGTGACAGGGCAAGGGGTAATGGGTTCAACCTTAAACAGGGGAAGTTTCAATTGGATATAAAGTGAAAGAATTCTTTCCTGTGAGGGTGGTGAGGCACTGGAATGGGTTGCCCAGGGAAGCTGTGAATGCTCCATCCCTAGCAGTCTTCAAGGCCAGGTTGGACAGAGCCTTGGGTGGTAGGGGTTTCTGTGAGGTGTCCCTGGCCAAGGTAGAGGGGTTGGAACTTGATGATCCTAAGGTCCCTTCCAACCCTAACTATTCTACGATTCTATGATTCTAAATATGAGTAATAGCAGGCAGTAGAAACATACAGATTCACCCATACTGGAAAAAGACTGTTAACCTCTCTTTTATTTTTATATCCTATAAATCAGCAATCTAGTCTTAAAGAGTATATTTATAATGCAGCTACTTCCATATGTGACATTAACAAGACACATGAAAAAAATCACTTTGGATAAACCACAACCATAAAATCCTACAATCGGTATATGAAGGGTGGTCTCATCCCATTCATATAGTCCCCCCAAACCAGCTTCATAAAGCAGCACAATAAATAATTTTGCCACTATTAAACACCTTCCAACCTATACACTGAATATCCCTAAAATGTCTTTCTTTTTAGAGTTTCTGTATGATGTTAACATGAAGACAAGGCTTAATAGCCCAGGAAGTAAAAAACTATCCTGTGCTATTCAAACCTGGAAATTCTCCAAAGATATTTAATGAAATACTTTGCTTTTCAAGCTTCATTATGAAGCAGCTTTGTTATAATACACTTTCACACTACTGACCCTCCTGCCACTTTTTGAATCAGCTAGGCAGCAGCATGCCCAGAGGGAAGGCCATCAGAGCAACCACATGTCTCCAGCCTCCTGTCCTCTCCAGCCAAGACACCTCCTCAGCTGCTACTTCCTGACCACTGCATTTTGCAAAGTGGGTACTGGGCAAAAGCTTTCGAAGTTGTTCTTGTGGGGTGAAAGCCATTGAGATCAGTTGTACAGAAGAGATATGAGAATTTTCCCCACAATGTTAGAAGATTACAAGCTTCAAACTGACCCAATGGCTCCAGGCTGGAGCAGGTGCTCCACAGCTGAAATGGCCCACACCCAGGCTGGGGCACTGGGGTCAGCCTCCCACTGGTGGGAAAGAAGGATGCAAGAGGTGCACAAAAAGGGACTACACTTTATCTGTGATTCACCACTACCATGAGTCACTTTCTCCTATAAAGCTCAACAAGTGGATGAAAGACACAGGTTCTTATTTTGACCTGCTCTGTTGCATCAGCAGGAATTATTTTTAAGAAACATGCCTTTCAGGAGAGCATGAACACTCCTGAGAGTTAACAGCTCGGTGGAAATAAGCCCCAGAGGTCATCAGAGCAGAAACATATAGTCATTATGAGACACAGTTCTGTATTTCACTTCTTCTATCTTCTCCTTGCACTGAGACCTACCTCCATCTTCTGAGGTCCTTTACTTCTGCGGGGTACAAGTCTGTCTCATAGTGCCTCCAATAGCCATCTGACAAGGATAACCAGTCCATATGCTGCTCTTCTCTTTTTAACTTACAGGTTTCCAACACCTTTAAAGTAAAATTATATATCAAAACCTCAGTTTTTCCTTCAAGCACTGGAGAAACAAGACTTCTTCTCTTCAGACCCCCAACTGCCTCTTTCCACCTTGCTGCTCCCACTGACAAATCTCCCTCATTGAGTGGGTGAGCTCACTTTTGTTTTTGTAATTGTGGAGCTCTCCTTTGTAAAAGAAGGAATAGCATCACTATTTGTAAAAGAAGGAATAGCGAGTGCCATCAGACTGTCTTTTCAAGCAACGTTTTTTCCCTTCTGCTCTTTCTTTCTTTAGCTTATTTTTTATTCTTTTCTGTAGGTAGATGAAACTGGCACATCCTCTCTTCTGGTGGGAAGCAGGTAGGTGGTTATGTTAGTAATATAAAAATAAATGAAAATACAGAGCAAAACTGCACGCTGCTCTGTGAATGTTAAGGCTCACTATGCAAGAAAGTAATAGTAGCTTTGTGTTTATGGTGGATGCAATTGCACTCTCCACCTTTAAATGACAGTTTTAACTGTCTTGTCTTCCACCATCTGAGGGATGTTTTTTTTTCAAAAGGGTAAATTTTACAACCATAATCCACAAGAAAGTTGAATTGACTTTTGGAACCGGCTTTTGCTTTACCATATACAAGAGTAAAAAAAGGAATTCATGGAGCCATTTTAACAGGTGCTGGCAGCATCCCAGGTCTATTCCCTCTCTTTAACAAGCAGTAGATTGGGCCAGCCAGAAAGCGGTTACCCCATCCACCAGCAATGACAATATCAGCCAGAGCTTTGTGCCCATAGGCAAGACATGCACACAGAACTTACACATCAATGTAGTCCACTGCACAGCTGAAATCGAAAACAGCTTTAGATGTCAGTTAAGGCTGCTGCCTGATGCTTACACTTTCAGCCCAATAACTGAGGAAGGGATGTACCTAAAACAGGTGCCACTAGACCTTTCAACTTTCAATGCCTGATCAGCTGCCAGTTGGCTTTTTACAGTAGAAGATAAAACAAGGTTTCTGGCAGCCAAACTTCCTCTGCTCTCTCTGCCTCCTCCCATGGCTGAGCAGACTGATCTGAAAATGCTCCTGTGTTGGTGTTTGACTGGACGGTATTACCCTGGTAAAGCACAAACCTGACCCAGTTTGACTTAGCTGTTCAATTTTGAATGGCACACGGCCAACTTGCTACCAGTTGGGTTATTCATGCTGCAATAGGAAGCAATCTTCCTGACATGCGAACTTCCTTCTTCTTCTGCCTGAGCAGCAGTGCAGGCAGGCAAAGATGCTGAGCTAGATAAAGAAATATCCTATCCTGTAAAGATGGGGGTCTTGACTGAAGGCTGTACTTCAGCATCACTTATCCCATATTCATATGTATATGTATGACCTGCAAGTCCTTGCTAAATAAAGTGGGCCATGGAGATCGTAATCTAAATTGGAATTCAAGGTGCCAGTGCAGAGTTTGATTACACTCATTTTGCTGTCAAGAATGCTAACCTATTAGAGAGAGATTCATCATCTGCCAGTTAAACCAGTTATTTGAGATGACTTTCCTCCTCTCCTTTTCCATCCTTATCAGAGCTCTTAATCCTATTTTTAAAGGAAGGCTATCTCAGCCTGCAATGGTTTTCATTAGTGTGGTCACCTGAGCTGATGTACAATGTTCATCCTGAAGGACAGCAAGTTAGATGAACTACCTGTTTCACACAAGAGCACCAAGGCACCAATACAAACCATATGTTTGCATAAAGCTCTCCTTAGCTCCTTACCTGAAGGGGAAAGAGAGGTTTGGAACAGCTGGAGGAAAGAAATGGGGAGCCTGTATTTTACTTTTCAGCTGTCACAAAAATGATTTCTTACTGCTTGTACTCTCACACTCATACTTTTTACTCATTCTCTGGGAGTGTTGGTCAACACCCAGCTGAACATGAGCCAGGTTGTGCCCAGGCAGCCAAGAAGGCTAACAACATCCTGGCCTGTATCAGAGATAGTGTGTCCAGCAGGGCCAGGGCAGTGATCTTCCCCCTGTATTGGGCATTGGTGAGGCTGCACCTCAAAGTTCAGTGCTGGGTCCCTCACTACAAGAGTGACATTTAAGTGCTGGAGCAGGTCCAAAGAAGGGCAGCGAAGCTGGGGAAATGCCTGGAGCAGAAGTCTGGTGAGGAGCAGCTGAGGGAAATGGGAGCGTTTGGTATGGAGAAGAGAAGTCTCAGAGGGAACGTTATCCCTGTCTACAACTATCTGGAAAGAGGTTGTAGTGAGGTGGGTGTCAGTCTCCCAAGTAACAAGCAATAAGACAAGAGGTAATGACCTCAAGCTGTGCCAGGGGAGGATTAGATTAGATATTGGGAATAATGTCTTCACCAAAAAGGTTGTCAAGCTCTGGAACTGGCTGCCCAGAGAAGTAGTTGAGTCACCATCCCTGGAGGTATTTAAAAGATGCATAGATGTGGCATTTATGAACATGGTTCAGTGGTGGACTTGGCTGTATGTTTATAGTTGGACTTAACAAGCTTAAAGGTTTTTTTCCACCCTAAATGATTCTACGATTATAATGGATTCTATGATTCTAATTGATTCTATGATGCTACAATTCTATGCCCTTCTGGAGAGGTGCTCCACATTGCCAGGGAACAGTGCAGGGAAAGAAAGACATCCATGAACAATATACAAGGAGAAAAAACATATTGTGTTCAGATTCCTGAACTGACCTTTATTTTTTTTCTGCCAAAGATCAATACTTCCTTGTAGCTGTGCAAAAGAAGCTGGAGCATAGAGATAACAAAGGCAGTGGATTTTAGAAAAACAGTAGCTATGAACCAAATATCAGTACCCCAGGCACATAACTCTGCTTGCAGCCAAGACTCTTGATGGAAAACAAGTTAAATATGGAGAGTTTGAGATTTGGGGTGTGTGTTACTCTTTATTTACAAAGAAAGTACACAGCAGGGACAAACAACAGAAGGCAGTTTCTTTGTTTAGAGAATTAAATCTGTTTTAAGCCAGTATTCTGTCCAAAATTAGAACTTTCACTCCTACTTTGGATTTCTTCCAGGGCCATGCTGCTGGTACTTCCTTGGCTGGCCCTGGCTCTTTCTTGACTGCATTTTTGGTAGGTTCACTTTGCATTCTCAAATATGCATCTTTATGATCTAGTCTGAACCCATCAGCTGTGTTTGCAAATTATCCCAGAGAAAGCTTTTTGACTGGTACAGTTCAGGTTTTCCTTAGCTCCTTGCTGGTCTGTGACTTGGGTAGCAGTTTCTACTGTTTCACTCTCAGTGAGGTTATATGAGAGTCTACCAGCCAGCTATACTGAGTTTTGTCATCACCAATATGTCAAAATTATGAAGTCTGACAGCTACTAGCATCTTCCATCCTAGAAGTGTTGTATTTATTGAAAGAAAACACTTCAGAATATGCAGGAATTCAACTGGCAGGTTAACAACATGATCAGAATTGAGAAGATGAATCTGAGTTATATAAAGGTGTGTATTTAAAGTGGAGCATTCTTACAGCTTTAGATTCTTAGGGGCTAAGGTAGCATGAATTTGATTTGATTAAATTCCCTTTGAATTTTAATTAAGCTACCTAAAACTTTAATTCTTAACAACAGCATACAAAAAATTAATTCAATGCAGTTTACCTAATCTTCTTTGAAATTATTTTGGTTTCACATCCCTGAGGGTCACCTTGTATATCTAAAACATAGATATAACCACCCTGACTCCTTTCATGACATTCATGAAAATGAAGTGTCTGCTTAGTGTAGTATTAAAATATACTGCATACTTGGAGTAGTATGTAATAGGCATTCAGCATTGTTCTGAAAAATAACTCCAGCTGATGATATACAAACCAGAGGGTATAACAATGTGATCCCTCTGCCAAATTTGCTCTTAGCTGCAGCAGTTGTTAGATGTGACTCATGAACACTGATTTAGTCAATGCTTTTCTGCTTGGGACTGTGGCATATCCCTAGCTAATCCAGTTTAGGATCAAATAGGAAAATTGACTTAATTCATCTATGGGAAAGGCTCAAAGCAATCGTCTTGGCTAGTCCCAAAGCAGTCTGAAATCCACTTCCTTGAGAGTGGCAGTTTGACGTTTGTTTTACTGTATGTGTCACTGAAAAGTAATTTCATACACTGCGTTGGAAAAATGCTTTCCAAGCTCAAGTGTTTGTAGGGTCCCTTTCTAGCAAATGGAGGGCAGCAATTGTCTCAGCTTCCAAGTATACTCTCCCTGCTCTTGTGAATCACCAGCACAAAAAACAAAGACACGTATTTTTCTCTGCTGGCTATGCAGGTGTTCAGAAATGCATACAAGCTTATGCTACTTATGTAATATCATCTAATGTCATCAAATAACAATTTATTTCTTTTTAAATGGATTCCAAAATGCAATCTGAATCTTTTATGAAATTAAAACTTTGCTGACTGCAGAATTTTTCAGTGAAATCAATACAGCTTTGAAGGAAAGAGGTTGATCTGAAACAGCTTTTTCTGACAGAAGTTACTCAGAAAGTGTTTCTGAACTGTAGCCACTCCTGACCTTATAAAAACTTCAGCTGTTCTCTAAAACTTGAAAGCTGTGATGGTTACATGTGCGGTGCTGTGTTCCTTTGACTTTTTCCCTTCCTTTAAAATGTAAACCCACGACAGATCCATCTATTTGTTTATCTTTCACAGTACGGAGCCATGCAAATCTCTTGTCCTATACAAATGATTAATAATGTCATGACTTTTTAACCACTGTCTATGAAGAAACACTGCTTCTTACCCTCTGTTTTAAAATTTGAAATCTCCCACCCCCATCCATGACATACAGGCCTGTCATTCTCTTTCACTGTCATTTCCTTCTATTTTATCTAAGTGTTTCAGAGTTTTCCCCAGGAAATTCTTTTCTATTCATTTTTAGTGCTTTTAAGGGAGCAAACAAGATGAAAGCTTACGGAAAAAAAATGTTGTCTTTTTTGACATTGTAAATATAGCTGATGTTTCCCTTTTTGCAGCTATGTGGATTGCAATCTGAAAACTATTAGGGTAGATAGCAGTTAGTGAAGCCATTTTACAGCAAAGCAGACACTGCTGAGTATCTTTCTAAATCAGTTAAAAAGCAACACATAGTCAGAGCAATGAAACAATAATTTTCAATTGATAATTAAATCCTAATTGCTCCTCCCCACAGAAATACGTGCCAAATGTTTAACTACTGTTCATTCTTATTAGTGGCTTTAGACACAGGAATATAACTTGATTGTCTTCTCATAATGAACTTGATTGCCTTCTTATGGTGTAAACCAGGAGTAACTGACTTGAAATCAGGTTGTTCTCGTGTGGAAAGTTGCTAACCAGACTCTGGTAAAGCAGATGAGAGTAGTTTCCTTTTCTCTAGCTACTTTTGTGCAATAAGCAACATGCAGAAGATTAAATGTCTCTCCACATTTTTTGCTGGCACCAACAGCCATTATGCAAACAATTTCCTAAGCATTGTCTTCCAAACTCCCCATCTGATAGAGTGCCTGAATAGTACAACATGGTGAAAAAATAATCCTGTAATAATCAGGAATTATTCCACCTTCATTTAGGTCTTCTTAAAACACGGTAATAAATCTAACAAGCAGAAAAAAATAAGAAAGAGGAATTCCTCTTGTTACCATGGAAATTACGACCCATTGACAGACAAAGAAAGACAGATTAATAGAATTATAGAATGGCTTGGGTTTGAAGGAATCTTAAAGGTCATCCAGTTCTACCCCCCTGCCACAGGCAGGGACACTTCCCACTAGACCAGGTTGCTCAAAACCCAGTCCGATCTTGCCTTGAACACTGCAAGGGATGGTGCAGCCACAGCTTCTCTGGGCAACCTGTGTCAGTGCCTCAGCAACCTCACAGGGAAGGATATTTTCCTAATATCTAATTTAAATCTACACTCCTTCTTTAAAATCTACACTTTTTTTTTTTTTTTTTTTTTT